>VDFB02332413.1:0-18290 GCA_007258455.2 Sequoia sempervirens
TAATTCAAATAGAAAATGAATAATAATTATTTATTAAATTCAAAGTAAAGAATAATTTATATTGGTCGAAAGCTAAGAATCTCCTTTAAAAACCATTTTCATTTCATCAATTTTGGGTAAAAAAAAGTTGTCAGCCACATATCCTACACATACCCATCATATAACCACTTTTTGGCCCATCATGATCCTACACATACCCATGTTAAAGGTATAAAGCATCAAGCATGTTGTTGAGCTAGTTTTGTGATGCAACATTCAAGATCCAAGTTAATCATTGTTCCACATCTAATTCAAGATCAAGATCTACATTTGTCATGGCCACTCCATCTTATGTTGTAAATTTATAAGACATCATTGATGGTATCATTGTTCGTGTTTCAGGTTCATGTTTCATTGTTTCATCATAAGGTTTAATTACCTAAACAGGTTTGACCAAGGAAAACCCCTATTCCAAAACAATCAACAAGTTTTTTTCTCTCTCTCTCTCTACATGTGTGATTGTAGATCTATGAATTTTGGAGCTCAAGGATCCATTGAAGACAAAGTTGCAAGATTGGAGAAAGTTGTCAAGGTTGTCACAAGGTTATCATCTTCACAAAAAGTCACCTACAGGCCAGAATTCAGGGTTTTAGACTCAAATATTTGACAAGAGAAGCTACAAGAAATCACTAAAGAATACAAGAGTTTCAAAAATACCATAATACTTGGACTAAATTGCCACCTTGGGCATATGAGTCCTAGTACAACCTTTTTCTAGATTTCAAGAGATCCAGATCAGTCACTAAGAGATTCTGGTTTCTACACAAAAACCCTAGTCTAAGAATAAATTGCCCAGACTGCAATATGAGTCCCAATATGCTTTAAAAGTTAGATTTTCAAGATTTTAGACCTTATTCCAAGCCTCTTCATTTTTTCAAATGCATCTTTATCCTTTCTCCGTTCATTCTTCTGAGTTTTAGTTTCATATCTTGAGTTGCATAGTTAAGTTTTCATATCATTGCATATCTTTATTTCCAATCCTTTGCTTGGTGGTGAACCTATTTTAGTCTTTAATCACACCCCTAATACACCTTATTTTAGATATATTTCCCTCATTTCCATCCCTAGATTGACATCTCTAAGGTTTCCCTGAATGAAACTTGAAGAAAATAGGTTCTATCTCCCAAAACATAGAGTGACAAATTTCTATGTTTCATATATTAGCAAAGGATTATACTGACCCCAAATCTGAGGATTCCTTATGTGTCATATTTTTTCTTGTTATGTGATTTTTTCTTGGGGGAAACCCCTTGTCATGAGTCAAATATATTGGGAACATATCAGTGGTATATTTTTTTCCAAAACATATCTCATGACCTCATCATATTACATTTATCATCCTTCTTCTAGCTTAAAGAAATTGCTCATAGTTGGGTTTTAGCAATTACTTTAAGGTGGAGGCATGCATTTCATTATGTTCTTCACTTTCTTAACACATGTTGAACTTCATGATATGTTGGTTTGGCATTTTGATCATTTTTTGTAACACATTATTATAGGTGTTATGATGCAGGAGCATCTAGGGTGTAAGAGAAATCTTGCATCACCCAAAAAAAAATGTTGTTTCTTTTCAATAAGGGTTAAATTTGGAAGGGTTGCTATTTTAGTAAGTTTGCATTTATGCACAGTTGGACACGAAATCTTACATAGATCTCCAAAATGGTAAATTGAAGCCAATGGCAAAGAAATCACTTCAATACCATTTTTCATTTGATTGTTATTAAAATTTTAATTTTCAAAAATCCTAGTCATAATCTTCAAATTCAATTTCAAGGCACTTAGAGGCTCCAGATGGGCCTAAAAATTGTTGGAAAACTAAAGTAGCCCTATCTTCTTGAGGAAGTTATTGTTTCTAGAAGATTCTAGGGCGGTTACACTTTCTAGAAGTAGTTACACCTTCCAAATAAAGGATGTAAAGGGGGACTACAGAGAGGAGGCCAGAGAAGTGTAGATGGTGGCTCCAATTTGCAGATTTGTAGATTTATGTAATAAAAAAGCACACATGATGGAAAATATAATGTTTTAATTTCATTTTCATTTTAGTGATAATATAAAATATTTTCTTTCCTTCTTGCATTTTGTTTGTGCCATTATCTATTGTTTTTGTGAGTTTTAGATTGTAAGGGGGAGTACCCTTCATCATATTTGGACTATAACTCATGGTTTCATTGGCATGGGACCACACCTAGTGAAAACTAATCCTCACTAGCCCTTGTGTATTTCTCATTCTTCTACTTTTCCAAGAGCTGCTTCATGTCAGTAGAACTTCTTTTATCTTGTGCTTTGTTTCTATGGTTTCCTTTCAACAGAGTGGGTTTTTAAGCACAGAACTTATGGAGCTATGGTGTGGATAAGGCAGATTTTGGCAGAATTACTAGTCCATGAATTATCACCTCATGCATGTTTGCATTACATAGTGACCAATGCATTGTTTGTGTTTTATCTTTTCATTTTCAGATTTCTAGCCATGAAAGGCTGTATGTGCCTCATGCAGCTGTGTTTCATTTCAGCATGCTGTGTTCCTTTTTAAACATGTTTTTATAGGCACTTGGTCTAAAGGGGGACAACTCAACCTAGATTTTCATTTCATCTATCTATTGTCATTTTGAACCAATTCAGACTTTTCGACCTCATAGCAAGTGTGAGTTTGGTAATAATTTCATACTCTCACTAAAAGTGGGAGCTAAATGTAGCATAAAAAAATGTCACACTTCTTCTTCACACAAAGGTTTAGATCCCCTCTATGTTCTTGGACCTATTATGCATTAATTTCTATTTTTTATAAATATTATTGAAAATAAAACATGGAAAATCAAACTATGCATTTAATATTTTTTCCCTAGCACTATTAATCCCTGGAAAAGGTGGATCTAGTCTAGGGTGTACTACACCTTATACCACTTAATTTGGATCAGAGTGGAAATATGCAGTGTTGGTAATTTATTATTTTAATTTCAAATTTCAAAATATCGGCTATCCATATTTGATTTTTGGGAGGTTAAAGGAATTGCATGTATAAATATAAAGTATTTTTACCATTTAATCCTACCAATCTTGAAGAATCAATGAATATGGGTTTGTGTGGGGATCCATCATACATCAAAAAAATAGGCTTTTAAGTGTTAAAATTTTTAGAAAAATCAAGAGTTAGGCAACTTGGTAAAATTTGATAAAGTTATCTATATTATTTAAAGAAATAACTGGAAGAATAGAATATGTAGAAAATTGAATGTAGTTTCTAAACTACTAAGGTTTTATTTAAAATTAAAAATCTATTTGTTGAAAATTTGAAATTTCCACAATGTAGTAGTACTTAATTTTGAGGAAAAAATAAGAAGTAGGTGTCTATCTAGGCCACCTAACTTACAATAAGATGATAATATTTTTCATAATATTTTAGATATAGTAAGGGACTCATGTCAGGATGTAATGCATATTTTTTTTGTAATTTTTTTCCAAGTAAATAATTAATTATGAATTTTTTATTACAACTTTTAAAAAATATTAAAAATCATATGTCTAACCACCTTAACTTGGTAAAAACTTCGTGAAATTCAATTTTTTTTTTAATCCTATAGTATGCAAAGCATAGAATGTGATGCATGTTCTAGATTCAAAAAATGTGATACTGTTTGAAAGCTATAGATGTTTTTCAATCAGCTTATCAATCAGGACTTTAGTTGTAATTCAAATAGAAAATAAATAATAATTATTTATTAAATTCAAAGTAAAGCATAATTTATATTGGTGGAAAGCTAAGAATCTCCTTTAAAAACCTTTTCATTTCATCAATTTTGGGTTAAAAAAAAGTCATCAGCCACATACCCTACACATACCCATCATATCACCACTTTTTGGCCTATCATGATCCTGCACATACCCATATTATTATCAAGCATTCAAGAGTAATCAAGGGAAAAATTATCAAGATTATTACAACATTTCATTATTTAGTCATGTCATATGTTATGTGAGTTTTTTTCATGTTTTCTATGCATTTTTTTATGAGCACCAACACTTGTAGGTTGTCAAATAAAATTAAATCAAGCAACAATTGATCCTTGAAGGTGATGAGCATTAATTCAGTCCATCAAGTAGATTAGATCTAAGTGGAAATTTGTATCAAAATTTCAATTCATTGCTTGTTTATCATTATCCTCTATCCAACCAAGGATAAGCTCTATTTTATCATAGTTTTCCATTTTGAAGGTAGGAATACCATCACAAGGTTTGAATTAGGAGAACCCCTATATGGAACAGTGCTTCCCCTCTTCTCATGTGTGTAAGGTACAAATTTGAAGTGATTTGAAGGGAGATTTAAGTCTATTTGTTCATTCATGCACTCTAATGCTAAGAGTTGTCAAGTCACAAAATCTGGATTTTCACATCAACAAATGAAGTTCTGACAACAACTCCTAAAAGACATAAGCTATAAACCAAGGACTTCAAGACTATGATTTCAATTTATAGAAAAAGGAGTACATTCTAGGGTGTACTGCACCCTAGACCAACTAGATCTATATTAAATTTAAATCACAAGTTCCTCTGTGTCTACCCTCTATATTTCTAGATCTAAATTTTGGCTTTCCTACTAAATTTTCATATTTTTCATAATTAGATCATTGCATTTTATAAATTATTCAATAATCACACACCACATTCACATTCCACAACACAACATAAATATTGGATCAAAGATCTGATCCACCATTCTGGCTATCCCAAATAGATTTGTATCCAAGTGGTTCTCGAGGTCATCTTTAATCTAGTTCAAAATAATTAAGAAGAGGGTCTTCATCCCTTTCCCAATTAAACACATCCAATGACAAAGAAGATCCTTTGATACTATTATTATATGTTGATGACTTGATTCTTAGTAATAGTTCATCATCCATGCTTTTGTATATTCAACATAGTTTGATGACACACTTTAAAATGATAGATCTTAGGATTCTACATTTCTTCCTTTGTCTTTAGTTTCTTCAATAAATTGAGGAGATTTACATATACAATAAAAAGTGTGCCATGCACTTCATTGGTTTCATATGAGTGACGGTAAGCCCACACCTACACCATTAGATTTTGATGTCACTTTGACTACCACTTGCACAAAACCTAGTGTTGATGCTACTTTATATAGACAATTACTTGGTAGTCATTTGTATTTGATACACACTCATCCTGATATCACCTTCATTATTATTGTTATCTCCCATTTTTCACATGACCCTCATAAGATTCATTGAATGGTATCCAAGTTTATTTTAATGTATTTTCCTAGCACCACTTATTTTTCCATTTAGTGCACAACAAGAGACTCACATATAATAGGCTACCCTGATTCAAATTAGGTGGGATATTTTTACTCATGGAATTCCACTTTAAAATTTTTTATCTTATTTTTGGTCTAGTTGCATGGTCTTGCAAGAATCAAAACATTATTGCATTATCATCCAATTAGGTTGAGTATCAAGGAGAATTTATTACTATCTAGGAGGTACTATGGATTTAATAGGTTATGATAGATTTTGTTCTTTCAAGTGATCATCATACTATAATTTTGTGTGATAACCAAAATTCCATTCAGACTTTGCACAACCCAATTAAGCATCAATGAATGAGGCACATTGAGATTCACATCCAATTCATTTGATAACAATGATGATACAATATATCCTTATATTATTTGTGTACTAAGGATCAAGTTGCAAACACCATCACTAAAAAATCAGCATCACTTCATTATCTTTTGTTCTGGTAATTTCTCAAAGTTAAGGAAGTTGTTCTTGGGGGGTTCATGACTCTTCCTTTCTTTATGTATAGTTCTTTATTTTGGAAAGGAGTTTTTCCCCCTAGATTTTCTCTTTTACTCTATTTTTTAGAGACATTTGTTTTGTACGTTAGTATCTCATCTATCCTTATTGTCAAACTCATCTTTTTAGTGAATTACTAACTCTCCCTTAAGGGGGGTGTTAGTGTGAAAAATATTTGTATGCATCTAGTTAGCATTTATCTAGTTCATACACCTAATAGTCTCATTCACACTAGCTTAGTTTCACTTAGTGATTTAGTTATCTCACATTATAGGCACATAATTTTGGAAATTGAGAGGTTGTCATTGATGTCAATGGATAGTGGGATTTGGATAATCATCACAATGGAATTTTGATGACTGTTTTCTCTAGTAACAGAAGTCTGTTAATCTAGTATCTTGGTCTGGATTATCTTATCTTGTAAGATTTTCTTATAATCTAATAATATGTTCTATCTTAATATCAATTGCATCTACTGACATGGTTTCAACTGACTGGGTTGTATGGTTGGAAAGATATAGTTACCAATAGCTTTGGAAATAGTGTTATGCTTATACATTGGCTCTATATATCAATTTTTTGGTTTAGATTCTATCTTAGAAAAATATATCATTATAGGACTTTGTACATAGATTTGAGACTAAAAATGCATTCCACATTGGATTTTCATAATGATATGTGAAGGTATTTGGAAGGTATGAATGACAGTATTCTGATCTATAGTCTATAATCAATTTTCATACAGTGCATTGATGTGGGAGACTCCACATTTTCTCATACTTGATTATCTTATCGTGTGGTGTTGAAGATAAGTAGCTCGATATCATATAAGGGAGAATTAAATATGCTAGCAAGTTTTTTTGTTACACATTTGATGAATTACATATATTTTTGTAGTTTTATATATGTAGGACACTTTTGTATAGAGGCAGAGTGTAGTAGATTGTGTGAAAGATACATAAAGATAGAGATGAGAATGTGTTTGTGCAAAATTGTATGGTTGAGTAGATAAGTGTGTTATTTATGTATTGTGCTTCACTGGAATTGAATGCCAACAAGGAAGGTGTATTTCATTAGTTCATACTTTTGGAAGTGAGCCATATCATTTTGTATCTTGGTAGTAAGCCAGATCAGTTTGTGTTTACTTTTGGTTGTGAGCCTTTCATGGACAGTGAACCTGGTAGTGAGCCCTTGTAATATTCTATATCCAAATATATTATATTGTGAGCTAACCATCACCATGTTTTTTTCCATTTTGGTTTTTCCATGTAAAAATACTAGTGTTCATGTGTGTTGATG
Source organism: Sequoia sempervirens (assembly GCA_007258455.2). NCBI lineage: Eukaryota > Viridiplantae > Streptophyta > Pinopsida > Cupressales > Cupressaceae > Sequoia > Sequoia sempervirens. The sequence continues at coordinate 7,152 of VDFB02332413.1, forward strand.
TATTTTCTTGGTTCCATGTTTTCTCTTGTTTATTCAGTTAGATTTGTGATAATGTTTAAATAGATTTTATGTGAATGGTTTTATGGAATAATGATTCACCCCCCCTCTCAATATTCTAGATATTCAAAAATTGGTATTAGAGTATGGTTCCTCTGAAGAATCCTAACATCATGGGGAAGGTCCTAAATTTTGAATATATGAAAGAAAAAAAAATTCTTATTCTTCTGGAAGTGATCTCTGCAGGACATACAAAAGAAAATAAAGATTTGAAGGATAGGTTGAAGGAAGAAAATGATTGTATTAAGAATCTGAGGGAAATCTATGGAGAAGTCAGAGATTAATTAAATAAAGCATATGAGGACATCATTCGACTGAAAGAACAATTGGAAGAAAAGAGAAAGATTAAAGATTGTCAAAAAGATAAAATTCAAAAGAAGATGGATGAATGTGCAAAGCTTGAGCTAGAAATGGTAATTCTAAAATCAGATCTAGAAAAGGAAAAAAGACATGAGGATAAATTCAAGGAAAGCACTACAATGCTTAATGAATTAATTAACTCTCAAAGACCTGCTATGGATAAAAGAGGTTTAGGATTTGAAGTAGGACAAAGTTCAAAGGTGAACCAATCTATTGACATGAAGATTCAAAGCGATGGTGGAAAATTCAATATTCTAAGGAGAAATACAAGAAGGATTCCCATCAAAAAACCTAATGCTCAAAGGTATTTATATTTTAATAGTGTATGTTATTCTTGCAATAAGTTTGGACATAGGGCAAAAGATTGTGAAAACAAAGAACAAAATAATGGAATGGATGGAAATACCTTATCATTCTTTGGTCAATGTTTTGAATACAAAAGAATTGAACATAAAACTAAAGATTGCAAAAATTAGAAGTTGAATGAGATGGTTTATCCATTCAGTGGCTACTATTATAACCGTAATTCATTTGGACATAAGGCTAACCAGTGCAAATTTAGATTGAATAAAATAAAATTTGGATGGAAGAATGTTGTTTGTTATCATTGCAACAATCCAAAAAAAATTTCCAGAGACTATAGAAGCATAAACATGAGAAGTAACAATCTAATAAAGAGATGTGAACCAATCATTAAACTTGATTCGATAGAAGTGAAGAAGGAACTAGAAAGAATTTGGAGAAGGGAAGGATAATCTAAGAAAGGTGAATTAGAATCATCAATATTTTATGTGTTGTCCTCCAATGTAGACACTCCCATTAAATAATAATTTAGGTAGTGGCTAAGCGGGGGAAATAATCAAAACATTTAATAACCCCTCTTTTGATATATGATGTCATATCATGACATAATTGGATTTATTAAGGTTACGAATTCAAGATTTCATGCAAAAGGAATTTGTAGAAGCACATGTGTACTTTGTAGAGTTTTAAAGGATGGAAATGTATATGAATTTTGAGGTGACCTACTTACAATATGAATCATTTATTATAGAATCATTTGGGATGAAATAAATAAATTCAGATATGTTAAGGAAAATGCGTTCAATGAAAAGTATTAGTAAAAGAGGAGAAGCATGGAGAGAAAGCTTGAAGAAACTCAAGAAACTTCATACAACCAAAATTCAAAATCTAGTCTTGGTGGAAAAGGAAGAGGTAAGTTGCTATTGCTATACACTATTTCATTTGAATTATTTGTCAATTTTTTTTGAATGAGATGGATATACCTCAAATTATAGATAATTCAGTAAGACAAGAACCAAAACTAAAAATGTATGTTGTTAAAACCTTGGAACTTGATATTTTAGGTGCTTTTTCAGATATCCCTCTTGGTGTTATACCGATTGAAGATGTTGGGGTATACATTCATATAAATTTGGAAGAATCTACCTATAGAAAAGCTCACATATTGTGGGTTCAAGAAATAATTGGAAATGATTTTATTCTAAAACCAAAATACAATGTACTTTCAAAAATAAAATTGGATGTATGGAACAATTTTCTAGACTTTAGTAATAAAGAAAGGTGTATTAGAATGACCCTTAGAAAATTTCATGGTGAGTATGTGTGGCTTGGTGAATCATATCTGAAATCTAGAGATGTAATCAGGGAAGCTACTGGCTTATCTTTCTCCAAACTAACTCCTAAATACCATTTTGATAGGGAAAAAGGTTTAATATGGAACACACGTGCTGAAATCACTAACCCAATAGTTTAGTATGCAAGTTTAGTTATTTCATAGATGATCTTTGGTGACAATGATGTCTCCACTGCCAAAATTGATATTGCATTAGATATGGTTGAGAATAGAAAATAATATGACTTCTATGAGCTACTTCAATAATAGTTGTTGAACAATATGTGGGATATCAAGAAGAAGGAAGGTACATTTAGATATGGTACATTAGTTTTATGTCTAATTTTCTATTTTATGAAGAAGATTCCTGGAATAGGTGAGGTTAGTTGGGAGAATACCAATATCTCTTCAGATTGAGGAAATTATGAGAAACATTGGGGATTTGGATGCACAAGAAGATTCCCTTGCTACATTATTTGGAAAGTTTCAAAGGAAAATGAATAGAAGGAGAGTTCCTAGAGAATTGGTTACAAAATATAAGAATGATATAACATTTTTGGTAACCAATGATAGTTGTATTATTAAGGTAGTTGAACCAAGGAATTCATAGATACCTGAGTTTGGATATGAGATTGAGAAAGACTATGTTTTTGGTTGCATTGAATTGTTGATTAACAGTCCTCGAGACCCTAGCAGACCTAGGTTTGGAACCTACACTGAAGTAGCTAAAGCTCTTGAATCTAAATTAGTCTCTAGTAAATCAATGTATGCCACTAGAGAAAAGAGGAAAATCAATAAATTTCATGCATTAGTAGCTTAGGTTGAACCTGCTCTAAGAAGACTCAAGAAACTAGCCAGAAGGACACATTTTTAGGTAGCTCATAGTGCAAACACTAGTTCTTCACTATCCACTAAAGAAATCTTAAATGCATTAACTGATAGATTCAATGAATTAAAGAGAAAATCAATAAGTGACATGGTCTCTTGGGTTGAAGATAAAGGATTGTTGGTAATTGTAGAGAAGTGAAATTCTACTCACAACATGGAACATGAATGAATCAAAGATGTTCAAGAGTGTGAGAAAGAGGTCAAGAGTCTATTCACATTCTGTTGGACTTGGCCTAATGCAATTCAAAGACTCAAAGACGTTGAGAACTCAATTGAAACCCAAATCAAGTTTAAATCTAGCACATTTGATCCTAGTCTTGATTTGGATGATCAAACCTGGTATGGATTGACAAAGATGTATGAAGAATACCTTGCATCACATAAAGAGAAAGGAGAGATGGTTGAACAATATGGGAAGCTTAGAGATTTAATCAAGACTATGCGTACACCTATCTATTATGCTCTTTTAGTAGCTAATAGGATTTTGAAACCAAATGTTGCTCTAGGAAATGTGGTTGAAGGAAAATATATCTTAATTGATCTCAATTTTCTATGCAGTGCATTGTTAGATGAAAAAAGGCTTTAGGATGAAGGGAGATCCTCATGGACAAGGATTCTTAGTAATTTTCAAGGATCAACCTCCTCTGATTGATCATGCTCTACTATCTTGGATGTACTCAAAGGGAGTGTTCAAGTATGCAAAGGAACTGTTAAATAATTAAAATTCCTTTTCTTTTCCATTGATGTCAAAGGGGGAGAGAGAGAAAGAGTTGTCATGTGAAAATAAGAAAATTTTGTAAAATAATTTTTGGGGAGAGAGGTATCATGTGAATAGTTTCTGGGGAAAGAAAATTGAAAATTAGGAAGAAAATTTTTGATGGTTTTCACATCCTGTGTTGCCATCAATGAAAAAGGGGGAGATTTTTGGAAATTGATAGGTTGTCATTGATGCCATCAGGTAGTGGGATTTGGATAACTGTCACAATGGAATTTTGATGACTATCTGCTCCAGTAATGGGAGTCTATTAATCTGGTATCTTGGTCTAGATTATCCTATCTTGTAAGATCTTCTCAAAATCTAATAATATGGTGTATCTTGATATCAGTTGCATCTACTGATATGGTTTTAGCTAACTAGGTTGTATGGTTAGAAAGGTACAAATACTAGTAGTTTTGGAAACAGTGTTATACTTATACACTAGCTCTATATGTCAAATTTTTGGTCTGGATTCTATCTCAGAAAAATATATCATTACATGAATTTTTACATAAATTTAAGACTACACATGCATTCTACATTGGAGTTTCATAATGATATGTGACAACATTTGGAAGGTATGAATGACAGTATTCTAATTTGTAGTCTACAGTGATTTTTTTTATAGAGTACTCTGATGTGGGAGACTTCTCATTTTCTCATACTTCATTATCTTATTGTGCAATGTTGAAGATAAGTAGCTAGATGTCATTTAAGGGAGAATTCAATATTTTAACAAGTTTTTGTGTTACATGTTTGATGGATTGCATATATGTTTGGAATTTTTGGTCTAACTATGGCCGACCTAATTATTTGTTAATATTGAGAAGTTTTTTTGTTAAAGGGATCTATCTTAGGTCCACTTTGACTACTTATATGTGAAGATGAATATATTTTGAGGAAAATGCTGATAGAGTTAATTGTGATTTAAGGTTTCTCTAATTAGGACGACCTAATTAGTGAACATGTATATATATGTATATATGTAAGACACTTTTATTGAGAGGTAGAGTGTAGTAGAGTGTGTGAAAGATATATGAAGAAAGAAATGAGAATGTGTATGTGCAATATCATATGGATGAGCATGTAAGTGTATTATTTATGTATTGTGCTTCACTAGAATTGAACCCCACCACAAGGAAGGTGCATTTCATTAGTGCATACTTTTGGTAGTGAGCCATATCATTTTGTATTTACTTCAAGCTGTGAGCCTTTCAAGGACAGTGAGTCTTGGTAGTGAGCCCTTCTAATATTCTATGTCCATATATATTATATTGTGAGCTAACCATCACCGTGGTTTTCCCATTTTGGGTTTTCCACATAAAAATACTAGTGTTCATGTGTGTTGATGTATTGTATTGGTACCATGTTTTCTCTTGTTGATTTAGTCAAATTTGTGATAATGTTTAACTAGAATTTAGGTGAGTGGTTTTATGGAATACTAATTCACCCCCCTCTCAATATTTCAGATGTTCAACACATAACACATGCCTTAATAGTCATCCCAAGTGTTCTACATGTGTGACATGTCTTGGAGGGTTATTCAATTTTTCTATTTCACCTTCATTCTTCCTTCTTGTCCTATATAAACAAGGGTTGATCATTGTATATTTAAACATTACTTTCTTATCTATTGTACTTGATTTATTTTGTCAAATTTATAAACATTAGGTTCATTATTTTTTACTCCAACAATTTTATTATTATAAACTTGAAAATTTCTTTGATGTATCCTTTCTATATTATAAAAATGGATTATAATCAATAGTAGATTTGAGGAAGTTTTACAATGACCTCTTATCACATGATTTTTATGGAAAATGTAGGATTATGAATTTTAATTCTAATTCTTATGCAACCATGAAGTTAATTTTGGGGGGACTCAAATGGGAAATAGATCTCCATTTTAGTTTGACTTACCACACAAATAAAAGGTAAAATTATAAAAAAGTAAAAAATTATGACTTTGGCTAACAAATTCATGTAATTTTTCTCCTATTAACACTATTTGGCCCATCATGATCTCAAATTCACCCCTAAATCAATGGGTGAACCCACAATAGTGTGTCCCACTTAATGGAAATTGAAATTTTCCAAGGCACATGAAAAAAATTTTGGAGACCACCTTTGTTCAAAGGTTTTTATTTAAATGAACGTCTTCACTTGAATTTAATAAAAAAATCATCTTCAAATAAAAGTACCTTGATTTGAAGGTACATTCAAATGAAGGTCCTTTGTTCAACCTAGAAACTATCAAAATATTTTTAAAATGGTAAAAATACTTTGGTTAACTCTTTTTTCACATTAGTGAAAATTTTGATTAATAGTCAAGACTTGATTATGGTTGAGAGAATGACAATAGGTAGCCTCTTCTCTTCACTAGGAGATAGGGATTTCATGATTTAGCCATGGCTTGGATCCTCTCTCCTTCAAATTTTTTTAGTGTGTAGGTGTTTCTTTGCTATTGTAGGTGGTGTTGTACAATTAGTTTAGGGTACTACTTGCAAGGTTTGGGATTTTTTATCATTTTCTACCCTGATTTTTGCATGGTGTGGCATGGTGTTTTTGAGAGGTTTTGGCATGGGGGTAGTGTAGAAAATAGGTGGAGTGTAAGGTTGTTTCCTTTTTCTAGTTTTTCAATTGCTAGTGGCACCACTTGAAGATTATGGGGTTTTTGATAAAATGAAATTTTATAAGATTTTAATGGGGGTGGATCCATCCCAACTAGACCATGCCAAAGTAGTCAATTTTTTAAGGAAAACCTTAAATTAGGAGCTCTCATCTTAGATCAAAGGGCCTTGGATGTAGAAGGTTAATGGTTGTTTGGAGAGGATTCTCTCTCATCCAGTCTTAGTAATCTAGTTGGAATCGATAGTGGAGGATGTTAACAATTTGAGAAACCATACATTAGTTTGCAAGTTTATGGGTATTCATGTCTCTCTCCCATGTTTGGAATCATGGGCTCATAGAACTTGGAACCAAAAGGGGGATATGGTGGAACTTATGTACCAAGCTAATAACTATTTCAAGGTGGTGTTATTCTACATGGTTGATCAAAATAAGGCTTTTCGAGGGAACCCCTATTTCTACAATGAGGTGGGGTTGTCTATCAAATCCTGAAATATAGGGTTTAATCGAATTGACAAGCTTCTATCAAGGGTTCTAATTTTGGTGAGGATCCCATGGTTTCCTCCCGAATTCTAGAGGAATGATATTCTACACATGATTGGATTGCTCCTAGGTAAACCAATGGGTCTATCTTAACAGATGATCGATAATAAGGTAATTTCATATGCTCACATTTGTGTTGAAATTAATTTAAATAATCCATGACTAGATTCGATGGAAATTTAGGTTGGATCTACTTTTTGGATACAACTAGATTATGGAGCTCTTCCATTTTATTTTTATATATGCCATGAATATGGGTCCACCTACAAAGGAAATGTCCCAAACATAGCTCATCATGGGGGAATGCAACTGTAGCTATAACTAAGTTGTATCCTTTCCCACCACCTCCAAATGATAAATGAGAAGCCCCTATATCTAGCGGGATACTAATAAGGATGGTTTTATCCATATCAAGCTATGTAACAAGGGAAAAGGTTTGAAGAGAACTTTAAAGGATAGACAGGGGGATGTGATGTTTAACCTCTTAGAGGATTTTGAGGAAATGGATTAGCATGAAAGAAACCTAGATATGTTGTTGTTTAGATTAGATAATATGGGGGTGGACTAGTTGGATCCTAGAGAGAAAATATTACTTTGGGGGATGATTGGATTGACTCTTAAATGGATATAGAACAAATTTACTTGAACCCTAGGGTGAGTTGAATTCACTTAAGGGAAAGGATTTGGATGATGGTTTGGTATTTCTTTGTATGGTTTGTATTTACTTAGGAACCTAGTAAAAGAAACAAAGTTATGCCTGCATTGGGATTACCCAAAAAAATTAAAATTAAAAAGGGAATCTTAGAGAAGCCTTCCAAGGTGGGGATAAAGAAAGATCAATACAAAATTAAAGTAATGAGGGATAATTTGGTCGAGTTAGGTTCAGTCAAAACTATCGATCCCACTTTTCTAACCTGCAAAAATGATTTCCTTGTCATGGAATATAGGGGGTTTGAATAGCACCCCTAGACAAAAGATTGTTCAAGATTTGATTAGGCTGAATTCTCTTGATGTTGTGTTTATTCAATAGATTAATTTTTCAATGGATGGTATGTTCAACAAAACCTCCAATGTCCGGTGAAGGGGTCAATGTTATTGTACTGGGGTACAGGGCAGCAATGGAGGGATTTTCTTTCTTTGGGACCCATACAAGATTTCTCCTCTTTGGTGGATTGCTAGTAGAAATTCATTGTCTATGGCTACTTCAATATTTTATTGTGGTGAAATATTTTCATTTACTAATGTCTATTCTCCAACAAATTTTCCTAGTAAATGTCATTTTTGGGCGCATATTAGGATTATTTGATCCTTAGTACCTTTACTCTTGTGGATTTTGGTTGGCAATTTTAATGCTATTATTAGTTTGGATGAAAAGAGAGGAGGGGTGGCTAGGATTGAACCCTCATCTATGGTTTTTAGAGAGAATATTGATTTTTTGAACTTGGTAGATATAAAGCTAGGAAATTGTTGGGATTAAGGTGTTTCGATGTTAGTGAGTCCCATGATTAATTATTTAATCATTTGTCCCTAGGCTATTGGTTTCATTTATTAAATGTAAAAATAATTGTTTCCAAATCACTAAGTCACTTTTTGGGACCCAATGAAGAGTTGGAATCCTACATGAAAGGTGTGAAAATGAAAAATTATGACACATGTCACATGGGCACTCCATTGGAGAAAAGGAAATTTTTTATACCTCTGAAATGGGTGCCATGATGACATATGGTAGTTTTCTTTAGAATAAAACATTGGTGGGGTCCACTTGTGTGAGATTTTATCCCTTCAAAAAAGAGGAAGCAAGGAAATGTGTCACTTGTTACTTGGGTGTTTAATTGAGCATTTAGAATTGTGGAAATATGTAGGAGGTGCACTATGATGTCATATGGCATTATTTTGATTTGTTGACTAAAGTTTGAAGAGGAAATTTTCCTAACAAAGATTGAGTTGTCACTCAAAGTGACTAGGAGTCTTGGGCAAGTTCTAAATTAGTAGTTGACTTTATTTTCTCTATGGGACACTTAGCATGTGAGGTTTCTTGTTTTTTGGAGCTTTAAGCCTTGCATGTGCTTGCATGTTGTTGCATACTAGTGCATGTACATACATGTTTGACATGATGCTAATCAGATCACTTGGAACTTGTGTATGTTTTTGACTTCAATTTTCATGCATGTAGAGACAATGAGATTAACACATGGCAATGTTGAACACTCATGTATGAGAACTATGCATTGATGCCTTAGTGAATTTTTTTATGATGAGATATTGTAACATTTATATGTCGTTATGCTACCAGATTCACTCTAAAACTTATATCACAGTGAATCAACACCTACAAGAGCATAGAATTTGAATATTGTTTTTAATAGATTTGTTACTATAATACAATTGACCCATGCTTTGGTGTGTAGGTTTTCTCCCAAAAGGGTTTTCCCACATAAATTTTGTTTCTTGTGGTTTTTGTGTTTAAATATGAAAATAACTAATTTCATGTACATTGTTAAGTGAAACTATAAAAGTTTAAAGGATTTAAAATAAATTTTCCAACCCTCTCATAATTTATTTGCATTCGTTAATTTTTTTTTCACTTTTCTTTCCTTTTAGTAATCGTATGTTCACATGGAGTAATAGGATATGTGGGAGATGTTTTATTTCTAGGAGATTGGATAGATTGCTAGTCTCTAGTTTCTAGATTGGCAGTAATTGTCTCAATTAAACACCCAAGTAACAAGTGTCACATTTCCTTGCTTCTTCTTTTATGAAGAGATAAACACTCACACAAGTGAACCCCACCAATGCTTGATTTTAAAGAAAATTGCCACATGTCATCATGGCACTCATTTCTGAGGTATAAAAGAATTCCTTTTCTCTATCGGAGCGCCCATGTGACATGTCATAATTTTTCTGTAGGGCTCCTCCCTTCATATGAAAGTTCTAACTCCTTGTGTTATAGTTTGGCCAGTTATGATGTCATATAAAATAGTGTCAAAGGTTAAGGTATCATTTCAAGTTATAAATTTCAACTAGAAGGTTATTCTTATCTATTTGTGTTTCTATATTGAAGATTAAGTCTCCCCGTCCTTCAGTACTTCCAGGAGGAAGTCTATATAAGGGGGAGAGAATGTAAGACCACCGAGTAAATTCTCTTTATAAAGCAAACTAAGGATATTTTAATAGCTACTAGCAAAGTACCCTATATGAATTATGGATAAACTGGTTTAGTTATTTTACACCAATTATTTACACCTTGGGAAAATAACACAACATTTTTTTAAAAGTACAGTGTATAAACACTACTTTACTAAGTAATGACACCATATGTTCCAGTAATTTTGATATAGTTGACATTCATCTAAGCTATGTAAATATTCCAAGTTTGTTAATCTCGAATGAAGGAGTGTAAGAGATAGACCATTTCAATATATATTGCATACATGCTTATTTAAAAATTAATCATAGATTCTTTAATAAACAATAAATTTTTAATTTAATTTATTATTATCAATAATTATAATAATTTTCTTATATATATAATTTATTTAATTTTAAAAGAAACTTAAATTTTTAAGATTAATAACTATAATAAACAAGTGATAAGAATATCTTTTCATTTGCATATAATTTTACTTTTTGAAAAAAATAAGGAAATAAATAAAAAAGAAGACATAAAAGAATTGATTTTATTTTGATAATGCCAATAATATCTAATATTCATCCTTATCTTTGTTCTTGTTTTAAAATAACACTTTTTCCCATCCCAGGGAAAAGTAGTTTCCATTTTTTTTAACTTTTAAAAGAATATTAGGGAATCTTTATTTTAAGAATGGGACATTTAGGAGAGAAACGTGAAGCATCTTATTCACTCCATTTTATTTTACTATTACCTGTCTAAATATTTATAAAATTGTTAGTGTCTCCCACGATAATAATCTTTTATTATTTATTATTTTATATAAAGAAAAGTTGTTAAAATGAATATAGTTTCTCTGATATAAAATGGATTTAGCTGCAGTATAATATGTTTTTTCACTTTTTCCTATGGATTTTTTTTTCTTGTTACTAATTTATTAACATTAATTCTAACTTATATAATATCGTACCAGCAATTAATAACAATATTGTGATATTTTCAAATCTAAATTCCTAGGAAAAGTGTGTTTCCAAATTTATTAAACTCTATTATTATTGTGAGTTAACTTCAGTGCTAAGTATTGGATTATAAGTTTCTACTTGGTAAAAAAGTCTACGGGTTTCTATGCTTTTATTTTGTTAA
>VDFB02332414.1:0-30475 GCA_007258455.2 Sequoia sempervirens
TGATCTACTTGGTGCATATATTAAAGAGTCAATTATAAAATAATGAATAGGGGTAGTGGCGTAATGGAGAAGATTGGTTAAAATAAGTAATTTTATGAAGGTGCTGGCAGTTACGGATATGCATGTAATAGCAAATTAATTATTTGCTTTAAATAGAAGAAATGGAATGCTTTATGGGGATTCTTTTGGTAACGGAAAAGAAACTAATTTGCATGTACTGCATGAAAATCGCTCTTCCTTCAGCCAAGAATGCATGAAAGCTAAACCGATTCCATCTGAGAGGGGGGACACACAGATTTTGGGAAAAGATGAGGGAAGAAAGCATAAGAAATAATACAGATAGGGAAAGAATTAATTATTAACACTGAACATTCAGTAAGGAGAAAATAGAGATTTGGGAAGAATATGGTTGGGGGCTTTGACAGTGTCTGATTAAAACATCGACACCATCTAACAACTCAGACAATCGAAGTTTCCCAGGTTCTCTCTAACTTCAATTTAAAATTCTATTGTGAAATTTGAAAGAAAGGGCATTTGCAGTAGGTATTGAATTCTTTTACTGTGTATGAAGAACCCTATGTAAACTTTGGGGTTAGCTTTAATAAAACCCTTACTTGTGCTACCTCTGTATTTGAATTACTCTCAGCATTATGATGTTAATCTGACAAAACATCAACTAATATAGTTAGTGAATATCTCTTTTATTATTAGATAATACCAAAACGAATACATGCAAACTAGTACATCCAAACCAATCTATTGATGCAAAATGGTTTGTAAGGACTGCTATGTTTCTAACGCCTGTGATCTAGCACCATACACTATATCATTTTCATGCAATTTCATTTTAATTGACTATTACTCTCTTGATTTATAAAGCTTTATCGCTGCCTCTAAGATATCCCTTGGAACTCGAATACAACCATATGATGTCTTTTGGTAATCTTTCAGCTACCTTTAGAGAGCCTTGTGTTTTCGTTCCATTTGTTGGGTCTTGGGTCTTACAGATATGGGTATTTGACAGCATGTATTGTATCAGCCCACTTATTGTTGAACTGGTTAATAAGCATTACAACTATGTATGGTGGCACTTGATGAGCGGTGCATGCTTACAAACTTGCTCCTTGGGTTTTTGTTTCACCTTCTCGTCTTCATCTTCGGCACTAAATGAGTATGTAACATCAGTGTATACTTTGGAGCTAACCTCAGTTGCAAATTCAGACCTCTTTATCTTAATCAACCTCCTTGATTCTGTTGACAATCTACCACAACTACAACACTTGAACACAAAAGGGTGTGGGAGTTCAAATAATCTCCCTGATTCTTATTGTAATCTGTCATAGCGGTGGCACTAGAACGTGGTGTGGTGTATAGATTTATATAACCTCCCTGTTTATTCAAACCTCTCACTGATGTAGCACTTGAACATAGAAGGTTGTGGAGGTTCAAAATGCCTTTCTAATTCCTTTGGAAACTCGTCACATCTACAGTACTTGAAAATAGAATGTAGTAGAGGTTTAAATAACCTCTCTGATTTCATTGTCAACTAGTCTTAGCCACAACACTTGAACTTAATAGGAAGTTTAAATATTTAAATAACTTGCTTGATTCTTCTGACAATCTATTGTAGTTGCAACACTTAAAAATAAGATATTGTCAATTACTTTAAAAAAAAAATAAAGAGCTTTCCTTTGATCGTGGTGAAGTTTAATTTCCAAACTTCAATTTGAGCGCATCTCTGGAAACTCGCCACCAAACAGAAATGCATCTAGTTCAAAAAAGAAAAGTTGTACATTATTTCTCCTACTCATAAGCCACGTATTTGCACCTCACCTTTCTCCTTCCCTTCAGTCTTGCGGACAACATTTTGGATTTGATAATAATACAAGTAGATGGCGATATTTCCAAATTCCAATATTCACTTTCTTATATACTTGGCAACCTGTCACAATTACAGCATTTAGAGTTGAGGTATTGTGCAGAATTAAATAGCCTCTCTGAAACCTTTGGTAACTTATAACAGCTGCAACTTTTAGACTTGTAAAGGTGTAGTAAATTAAATAATCTCTCTGATTTTATTGTCAACCTATCTTAAGCCATGGCACTTCAACATAATAGGAAGTTTAAGGTTTAAATAATCTCTTGATTTCATTTGTCATAACCCGAGAATGAAGATTAAATAAAGGGATTTGCACATTATTTTAGTTTAAATTACTTTCGTATTGACCTTTTAAAAGATCGGTATTTTGTAGAGGTTCAAGTAATATTGAACACTAGTTAAGATTTGACGATTCTAAATTAAGCTTGAATGAGCATTATATTTTCATTCAAGTATATAGACTCTAGATAAATTAGAGTGGGTTCAGTTATATGATCATAACCTAGCGTATATGCATTTGATAAGAAACAAGGGAATTGGTTTTATTTCCTTTTCTCATTAACCTATTTTGGCTGATTGCTTGAGGATCTCATCAACTACATTAAACATTATAGGAGTATCCTAGTTCTTACAATCTGTTGGTACCATTGGAAAGTCAAAGAACAATCTTTTAGTTTAAAAGTGGTAAGTTATGTGTATAATTGTATGACTTCATCTCGGTAGTTTTATAAACTCTAATAAACAAAATAAAATTGTTCTTTGTATTGAGATTTTGTTCTTAATTATTTCACTTGGATTGTTAGTTAGTGGTTAACTTGATGACTATTCGAGTTTCTAATAAATAAGGTTCTTATGTAGATAGTGGTCTTGAACCTTGAGGTTGTAATTGATTTGTTTTTTGAGTAGGTTGTTTTCTTTTAATTGAGAATGTGAATAGATAATTGGTGTTGTTGTCATGTTGCTGACTTTGTGAAGGTGATCTACGTGCCACTATAAGGGGGTTCTTGTGAGGAGAAAATTGAGGTCTCCCATAGAATTCCTAGTTGGTGGCTTTTGGATTTTGAGTGATTATCATTGAATTAAAGGTTGATTTTATTTTGTGAATCCCTTCTAAGGTGGCACCATTGTTGATATGTGGATTGTATTCGTGTTTTAGGGTTGATTGATTTGTGGATGGGTTTGATGAATCTTTCTTTATGTGGATCTTCTGAGTCAATCTTGGATTTGAGGGAAATTTTATCCTTGTGTTGGAAATTTATTGGGGAAAAACTTTTGTTGCTTCAGTTACCCTCGTTTGTGGGTAGTCATTCTTTTTGGACTTCCAGAGGCATTGTGAAAAGTTGTTTTGTGTGAATTTCATTGATTTGGTCTTTGGTGAGTTTTTTTGAGTGTAATTGAGACTTGGAGTTTATGTATGGGTTGTACCAGATTTCTTGAGCAATTGTGTATATGGATTTGGTGAGATGGTAAATGCCTCGCATGTATTTCAATTTTGAGATGTTGATATTTTCCAATTTTGGTACAACCCCTTGATGCCTTGGTATTGCATTGTATGTTTTGGGTTTCTAGAGAGAGTGGCTCTATGTGGGCGTTGGCGCACAAAGGGGCTATCAGGATAACCCACGTAGAGTTAGATTAATCAGTGATAACCTTATTAATTAATTAGGGGGGGTAGTTAAAAATTAATCAAGATAATTATGAATGCCTCGTTCACCTGTTAGTGCTATCATAGGCTGAAGGAGAGACGAGAAGGCCGTGGTTGGCATGATCGTTGCCTTGTCTTCAAGAGAGGTTAACGGTTCTGCATGAGTCACCCTATGGAGCGGTGCCTTGAGATAGGTTGTCAGGATAACCATAGATGGACTCAGCACCTAGCGATAGGTTGTCTGGATAATCCATGTACAGATGGAGGTGACACCTTGAGTCAGGATGTCTAGATAATCCATGTAGGGCCATGTGATGACACTCTCCTCTAGCTTTCTTTTTTTTGGAGTTGCTTCATTGAATTCCTCTAGAAGTGGTCTTTTGATTTTATGGCTTGAGATTTATTACTGTTATGACATTTGATTTATTGTTATTATGTTTCTGAAGTGGTTATCACTATTGTGAAAAGATTTGGATGTCATGTTTTCTGGTCATGGTTTATTGATGTTGTGACTATCTTTGGGTTTCATGTTACTCTTGTATGATGTTGAGTCTTGTGGTTCTCTATTTGTATGTTCTTGGTTGAGGTCTCTTTCTTGTCAGCTCCTTAGCACGGGGGGTGGGTCTTCAGACCCACGTGGTCGGGTGGAACGTGCTAAGCACCCCATTGGGTCCCCAGTCAAGGATCGAGAGGTGTAGATTGGTGTCGTTTGCAGTGACTCCAGAGTTGTATCCGTCTTTGAGCCAGTTATGATACTTTGTATTTATCTGATTAGCTACATCATTCTTTATGGTTTCCCATTCATGCTGGGGAACATTGTTGTATCATTGTTACTCTGGACATTGTACTATAATGTAATGTTAAACCTTGTGTGAATATTGACCCATGGAAGTTGTTATTCATTGTGTTGAGTTAATCATGTTTATGTTATATTTATGAACACAGATGGTTTCTTATCAAAGATTTATCATGTATGTGCTACATTTGTTAATGTTTACTTTGTCATGGATTATATCTTTGGCTTTCATTCATTATTGTTGTTGTATGGAATTAAGTTCATAATGTCTCCTCGTGTACCCCATGGGACGTAAGTGTAAGTGAATTTGTTTAATTAAGTTTCATGACATAATGTGTATTTCGTGTATGTTATGTTTACTTTAAAAAAAAATTGTACTGTAATCATTGTATTGATGTCCTTTGGGGTTCGCACGACGGGGCATTACATAAAGTTTAAATAATTCTATTGATATTAGGGAATTTCAAACATTACATGATCAAATTATTGTAAATATAATCTAAAGATGAAGTCTTAGAAAAAATAAAAAATTGGGACTATTTAGTAAGTAAATAGATTTTGTGTTGATAAATATTTTAATAGATATATTATTAAACTAAAATTTGATACTTATAGAAAATCAAACCCTTAAGGATAAATTTTATTATTTAAATTATTTGTGATTAGTGAATTGTATTATTAAATTAATGCTAAAAATTGAACCTTGCAAAAAAACACATAGGGCTATGTTGAACCTTAAATTATTTAAAGTTTCAGTTAGAATCATTGTTAAGTTTATTATTGCCTCTACCATTGAATTTAATCATTAGGGAGATATACAATTTTATTCTTTAAATTTGAATATTGGTTAATGATTTTAATTAAATATTAAATTAATATTAGTTAATTTAGATCAAGTTGTTAGAACAAAATGATATATTGAGAGGGGGGTGGTTGAAAATTAGTATATCCACAAATTTATTCAATTCAACTTTATCAAATAAAACTACTTACTACCTCAAACAAATAGAATATCAAATGTAATTCAAATACACAAACACACAACCATAACACCAAATTTACATGAAAAACCCTACAAGCAAAAAACCATGATGAGAAAGCTGCTTGGAGCTGTTGTCTAAATCCAACCTCACAAATAAAACAAGATTTACTACAAGTTTTATGGGATGCAACCCAAAGGAAGCTACAACTTCCTAAAACATGGTTTTATGGCTTCAACAAAAGGAAGTTTACAACTCCCTAAAAATTACAACACTTACAAAAAGAGGGTACAACCTCGACACACAATACTTGATGAATTTTGGTGATCAACTGCCACTGCAACACTTTTGCTCAACAACCTTTGTTTCCTTCAGCATACTTCCTCACTCACACATATACTACTACCTTTGGCTCACTTCCTTCAACACACTTCATATATTTCTCTGCATACTCACACACACTCTCATACACTTTGCAAGAAACTTGATCTACCATTTATATCCTCCACAAGCTTGAAATTTTTTCTCCTTATCGGCCAAGATGAAACGTGTAAACATGAAACTTGCAATGGCCATAATAATTTTGCTTCAAAACATCTATGGTAAGTAAGAATCCAATGCAGAAAAAACTAGGAGATAATCTAGATCTATTTTACCTTAGCACACATTTCCATGTTTATGCACACTTCAAAGATTTGGCATAAAAAACTCAACATTCCAAGTTGGCCCAGCATACACTTATCATTCCATGCATTAGCTCCAAACCAAAACATGATACTAAAGAGACTAGATAACATCACTTGGATCACATTACAAAAATTATATGATATTCAAAAATATCCCCATACATTCCTTTTACCACTTCATGTGACACCATGTTGGTGCATGTAAACAAACACTGAACCAAACATCTCTTACAAACCCAAAAAATATAGTCTTGAGATGACTAGTGAAAACCATACTTGCGGTACACCTCAACACCTAAAACTTGAAAATAGAGAACATACAAATAGTTTGAACTTATCCTTCAAACCACAAGAGCATATATTCAACTACGAAGAATTATAGAGCATTCCTCTTATCCTTCTTGACTGCAACTACATAGACTTCACTCTGCTAGCTCTGGAAACTTCTATGGTATATTTTGTGTCTTGAAAATAGGAACCTACATGTTTCACATCTGCTTCTATCTAACTTCCAAACTACAAGGTCATATCTTCAAATGTGGAGGAATGCAAATAATTCTCTCAAGCTTCTTTAGTACAACTTCCTGAGCCACTGATTGCATGAGAACCTTTCATACTTTCTTTCATATCTTATGTAATATTTTACATCCTGAAATAGCAAATACAAAATTTACAACACCATATCAACCTAAAGAAACACCATTCACCTATTCATGAGCAACAAGAGATAGTACAATTTTTTACATCATGCTCATAACATTCACCATCATGTCCAACACTTCTAATCATCACACTGGTTACATCAAATGCAACCTTCCACACACTACCACTCTATTGACATCAATGACAACACTTGCAACAATCTCCACTCTGTTGACATCAATGAAAACATCTACAACAATTTCCCCCTTTGGCATTGATGGAAACACTAACCTGATACACAATTTCTCCCCCTTTGACATCAAAGGTAAAGGGCTATTGGTCTTCCTATGTATTAGCATCAACATATAGACACCCCCTATCTACAAAAACCTTATCATCCTTCTTAGGTTCTTCCTACCTACTCCCCCTGAGAGGTAGCCTCCATCAATATGAGGATAAAAATATGCCTTGAATTGCTTCCCCTGTACAAATGCACCACCTATGCATCTAGTTAGAAGGAGGGACAACAACTCCTAACTTCTATCTAAAATATTCAAATTCATCTTTTTGGAGTTCCTTTGTAAAGATATTTTCAACCTATTCCTTTGTAGGAAAATAATCCAATATTACTTCTTGATCTTCAACCTTCTCTCTTAAGAAGTGATACCTAATAGATACATGCTTGGTTCTAGAATGCATCACTAGATTATTTAAAATATTTATGGCACTTGTATTGTCACATAGAATAGGAATGGGATCATCATGCATTTCTTGGATATCCTTCAATATTTGCTTCATCCACAAAACTTGATTGTAGAAGGATGTTGCAGCTATATATTTTGTTTCTGCTATTGATAAGGACATTGAATCCTACTTCTTACTAAACCATGAGACCAATCTATCTCTCAAGAAGAAAGCTCCACCACTAGTGGTTCTTCTATCATCATCACTGTTAGAAAAATCATAATTAATATAAGCACTCAGGGAAAACTCATCACACTTTTGATACCAAAACCCATAATTTGGAGTTCTCTTCAAATATTTGAAGATCCTCTTGATAGCCTTCACATGAGTTTCTCTTGGATCGTCTTGAAACCTTGCAACCAAGAAGATAACTTGCATTATATCAATCCTTGATGTTGTTAAGTATAATAGGCCCCCAATCATAGACCTTGTAGAGTAGGGAGATTCATCACCCCCAAGGCTCCAGGTCATGGGAAAGCCTAAAGGAATGAATTTCCCTAAACTACCTCAGGTTAATCAATAGTGTTTTCATAAATCAAGTGAGAATACTACAAGGGTCTCGGACTGTGACTTAGACAACTCTGGTTCTGAGGATTTCATTATGGGAATTGAACTTTAGTGTGCTACACTAGAGTCCCAGATACATGCTAGCATCCTGTATAGAAAGTGAGTCAAATATAGCCAAAGACACTCAAGGTCTACTTACAATCTAAATAACATAATTTTATAGTTTGATAGTTTAATATGAAAATGCAAAAAATAAATAGTACAACAAGAAGAATACTTAGAGAGAATTATTCTAATGAAGAAAATGATAAGGAAAGAGTAGGAAAAGATATCTTTCACACAAAATCTATTTCTACAGCTATAACTCCAAATGGATGAACTAGTATCTACACACACAAAAATAGAAAAACTATTGGGCTATATTTTGAGGTCTACCTCAGTTAGAACCCCATTTCGGTGTTCCCACCTCCACAATAGCTAGATATGCAACGATATAGAGAAAAAGTGATAAAGGAAAGAATGGAAATGACACAATAATGTAGAGAGAAATTAAAAGTTGAATGCTACTCTACAAGATGATAGATGTAAAATGAAAAGATACAATGTTACCTTCCCTACTATAATCACTCAAGTCCAATAGAGGAAAGAAGACAATGGAACCACCGTGTCGAGGAGATAGAACTTCATAAACCTGCAACAACAATGGTGTTGAAGTGAAGAGACCCAAATAGAAGGTTGGTAGCAGCAAGATAGAGCAATGGAGAAGGAAAAAAGGATCAAGAAGTGAATAAAGTGTGAGAATGATCTATATAATGCCAGAGCTTACAAGTGAGAGTGAAAGAATGAGTTTGAATCAGAAAAATAAAATCAAGGAGTCATTTTTCATCAATCAAGACCATAGAGAATGTTACCTTTGCGGCCAACTAGGAAACATAATGCTTCTATGTATTTTAGAGGCAAGAATCTTTCAAGACGGTAGCACAATGTGTAGAAATCCATGTGATGTGTGTGTGTCCCCAAAAAATATTCCTCCACTGACATGAAAAGACAAGGACATGTGGAAGTAACAAGAAAACGATGACAAATTTATGCATCTTTGTACTTGTAATTCTAAAGTAAGGGTGAATAAATGGGAAATTTTCCTACGGTGAAAATTTATGCCATTACATTTTTCCCACACTTTAGTGAGCATACATTTTAATGCATATGTGAGCTAAAGTAGAAATATATTCAAGAGAATATATTGATAACATCAAGGAAGTGAATCTTTGATCTAATGTACCTAGATGTGAAAGAGGGAGCTCCACAGGTTCTTAGTCCTACAAAGCTAACTATGATCTCACTACAAACATGTTAGGTGAAAAATATAATCATAAGACACTCATTCATAAGACATAAGAAGACAGAATCCAAAATGATAAGGCACAACCTAACTAGATACATTGATCAAATAGATAAGCATGTGGCAATTGCAAACTATGTTGTAGGACAGTCACAAAAAGGCAGGTCTATTAAATTTTCCCCCAAGATAGACATCGATATATAAGATGTATAACACCAAGAAACATGACATAAAATATTAGATAAAATACACACATTGCAAAGCATCAAGGGTATGTGCAGGATCATCATGGAAAGAAAGGCCCTTAAGTGGCAAAAAATTCAGAAAAATCAGAGTTAGGCAACTTGACATAAAAATTTGAATATGTTATCTATATTATTTCAAAAATATGTATGAATATAATTTGTAGAAAATTTAATGTAGTTTCTAAACTATTAGGTTTATTTGAAAAAAAAAAATTATTTGGTAAAAATTTGAAATTTCAATGCACTAGTACTTAAATTTTAGGTAAAAAATAAGTAGGTGTCTGTCTGACCACCCTAACCACAACAAAATGATAATATTTTTTTATAAGATTTTAGATATAAGTAGAGGACTCGTGTCCCGATGTGATGCATATTTTTTTATAATTTTTTTCCAAGTAAATACTTAATTATGAATTTTTATTACAACTTTTAAAAATAAAAAAACTCATATGTCTAACCACCTTAACTTGGTCAAAACTTTATGAAATTCATTTTTTAATCCTATAGTATGTGAAGCATAGAATGTGACACATGTTTTGGATTCAAAAAATGTGATACCGTTTGAAAGCTATATATGTTTTTCAATCAGCCTATCAATTAGGACTTTAGTTGTAATTCAAATAGAAAATACATAATAATTATTTATTAAATTCAAAGTAAAGCATAATTTATATTGGTGGAAATCTAAGAATATCTTTTAAAAACCCTTTTCATTTCATCAATTTTGGGTAAAAAAAAATTCATCAGCCACATACCCTACAAAAACCTATCATATCGCCACTTTTTGGCCCATCATAATCCTACACATACCCTCAAAGAGATCTTTTGAGAAGAAAGCTTTTTGAAGGAGGTTCCTTTGGCAAGGAACCCTTTAAGACACCAAGGGACCCATTAAAAGGAATGCTCCAATTGAAAGACACCACATTTTCTACAAGTTATTATGTCATCAAGGGATCCTTTTGAAAGGTCTTTCATCAAGGAATCCATTGGAAAGAGTGCTTCTTTTCAAAGGAATATTTTCAGACTCCATTTTAGGAAAAGCACTCATTTTTCAAAGGCAAGTTTTCAGACTCTTTCACATACAAGATCCTTTTCGAAAGAAAATTTCATCCAGGAGCCCTAAGAGAATACAACATTTTGGAAAATGGGAGATTTCAATAAGGGATTTTTTTCATCAAGGAATTCATTGTAAAGAAAATTTGACACCAAAGAATCAATTTCAAAATAATTCACCTTATTGAAAATTACAATAACATGGTGGTCACCCTTTGGATGGTATTGACTACACAAAGGAGAACATGGCATCCTAAGGAGAGAAAGGAGAGGCATAGATTTTGTGGCATGCAACACATGATGAGTTGTATTTGTGATATGCTATCACACACATGAGGGAAAACACATAAGTACCACAACATCAAGAAGTAGACAGAGATGAAGAAATCAAGAGACAAGGGGATCTGAGAATTCCAGGCTAGATTTGTTCATAGATACAAATATAATATGTGTTGAATGAATGATCATCAATCCCTAAAGTTCTCAAAACATGAAGAGCACATGAAGATAAAGTGAAAACAAAAATTGGTTCAACATGGAAGAAGGCCTAAATTCCCCCAATGCTTTACATCATCCCCAATATTAGAAACCAATTTCATGACACATAGAAGAATGATGATACAAATAGAATAAGTGTATGAAAATATTTTCACACATGTATCAAAGAACCTACATAGGTAGCAAGGGTCCCCTAGGTAGAATCACAAAAATAAAAAGATAAGCATAGGGGGAACACAAACACACACACAAAATCTATGCTATAGATAAAGAAGAGGTACCACTCTAGTCCTCATCAACCAGCAGATCATCCTACTCCCAATCTAGATCATTGTAAGGGGAGGGTAGATGGGCCTACAAGGGAGGGATAGCGAGGGAGATACCCTTTGACTCGCCTGCAACAAGGGCAAGGAAGAAGAACCCTCAAGGTCATCTTCACCAAGCTCTTGTGAAGAAAAATTCATCTAAAATACAAAGATCAAAGACAAAGCCAAGCTATCATCCACCAAATTGAACATGCACTTTATCGAAGTGCCATGTGTCAATTGGGTGGGAGAAGAACTAGACACCTGAGAGTCATTGCCAACCTCATCGAGAGGGGTAGTGAAAAAATATAGGAAAGTGAGGTCTGCCTCCATCACAAGTATGACCTAATCCAAGACAAAACCATTTTTTGAAGAATGTGAACCCTTCTTCTAACCTCCACTCGTAGTGAGGTCATCCTCCAACTTGTGCTTCAATAAAGGATGCAAAATTCCCATTAAAGAAGCAGAAGTAACGAAGGAAGAATACAAAGCTACAACAGACACCACTACTGTATTCAACATGTCTATGGGCTATGAGAACGAAGGTATGTCTATGTCTATGGGCTATGAGAATGAAGGTATGTCTAAGAGGGACATCAAGAGAGGGGGATCCATGGAGGGAGTAATGAAAACTTGCACCCTTTTGGGGTGAGCATCATTGGGACTTGTTAGAGGATCTAGAAGCAAATAGAGCTGATGGGAACCAAGGAAAAAATAGTAGAAGAAATTAAAATAGTAGCAAAAGATGCAAAGATAGACACCATGTTCTGCAACCAGAGCCTTTCATCTATTCTTGCACTCACATGCAAGCCAAATACATTGGCTATGGGAACTAGAAGACGTGGCCTAAGAAGAGATCAGAGGCTACTACTTCTTATCCATAGGAGTATCCTTCACAACCATTTTTAGTGGAAGGATGGTCTCCTAGGCAGAAGCATGATGAGGAAGCATGGGAGAAAAAACTACCATAGGAGGAGAAACAGGAATTATAGGCACCTCGGCGGTCAGCCTCTTCCCATTCTACAGCTTAGGGGAAAGTGGAAGAATACTAGGAGACCATGGAGGCCAAGAAGTTGGAACGATCCCATAGGAAGACTTCCCCCTGCCATAGAAAGCAGATTGTGGTATCGTGGGTAGCATAGGAAGCTTAAAAACTTGACACTTCACTTTCCACCATGCAGGAACCATCGTACTTCCCATGCGAGGCACGAGAGAGGGAGATGAAGATGCCATAGTAGGACGAGAAGAAAAATCAAATGGAACTACATATACAAAAGGAGAAGGCTCTAGAGTGCAAGAAATCTTCCCCTTTCCCTTGGACGTGGTAGAAGAGGAAACTTGTTGTTGCACCCCCTTATAGGCTTTTACAAAGATGGCATAAGGAGACATCAAATAACTTGCCTTCAACACTGAGCTCTTTGTCTTATATTTAATATAAGCTTTATATAACAAATCTCCCCTAGTAGGGAGAGGTCCAATCGAGGCAAGCCAAAAGTGATCTAGTGAGAAGCCCCCACGTGACACTAGTGATTTATAGCCAGTGTCATTCACCACATGAATAGTGCCTTAATGAGGGAATTTTAAACATTTATGAACTACAGAGGTGACATTGTTCATAGAGGCTAGCCATGAAATGCCCACCCTAACTCTAAACAGGTTATAATTTGGAATGATAACAAATGAGACATCAATAGCCTTGGGTCCTACCAAGACTAGCAAAGATATAGAGCCCATAAGGGCCATAGAGAGTCCATCATGGGTACAGAGATTGGTCTCTAACTCTTTGTATCTCTCCTTATGTAAACTATTTATAAATAGAGTCTCCTCTATTATCACATTACCCGACTCATCAAATCAACTAAGATGCCAGTTATGAAATTTGTATTAATCTTGGCAAAATGTATAGTGGGGAAGGATCCTTATTAAGTGACTCATCATGCAAGGTGAATGCTATATCAAGCATAGAAATTGAATTTTTAGAAGGACGGATACATATGAATGAAACCATGTTCACATACTCAAATGGAAAGAACTCATAAGATGTAGAAGATTGTGTTACTAAATTTGTAGAATGAGAGGGAAATAGATCAGTGTAAATTTGCAACTCACTATTAGCCTTGGCCACAAATGTATTCAAATTTTGTTTCTTTCCATCATTGATGTGGTCATATATATCATGATGTAGGTGCACACATCACTCAGTATCATGTTTGCGCACTCAGTGGAATTGAAAAAATTGTTGCTTGTCATACCACTCAAGATATAACTTAGTCAGAGGTCAGGGTTCTAGAAATTTCAAAGCTTTATCTTTTAATAACCTCTTTAAAAGAGTAGTATAAGACTTAGATAATTTTTTGAATTGTCTATTGTGCCCTAGGCCCTTGTCCTTAGATGTAGAATTTACGTTTGCAATAGTTTTTTTTTTGCCAAAAATTGACACTACAGATTGGGTATTAGTACAAGAGCGCAAGGATGAGCCCCTGAACTATGCAACCATCTATTGGTATTCATGAAGTGTAGAACATAGGTATGTAGAAGAAGGGTACTTCATCAAGGTGAACTTCTCTTACCACTGTTTTTGTAAGTTCTTGATGAAGACCTTTTGAACATTTGAATCCAATAAAGGATAAGAAATTTGTGAAAATAAAATCAATTACCTTCTCATGGTCCCCTTTCTTGCATCAGAAGAGATCTAAAAAGGACATCTCTAGTTCAATATTAGCTTGGAACTTCCTTAGGAACTAGTTTACCAACTGATCAAATGAAAAGATAGACTTGTCTGGTAAGGAACAATACCACTCAAGGGAAGTTTCCTTAAGGGATCTTAGAAAGAATTTAGCCATTAGAGCATCATGATGGAAGAAATTAGTGCATATAGCATTAAGTTTCAAAACGTGTGTCTAAGGATCTCCATGACCACCATACTTTTTAAAATTTAGAATCTCCATCCCTTAAGGGATAAGAGTGTTTAGAATAACAATAGATAGAGGACCATGCTAGAAGAAAGGTTGAAAGATAGGTTGAGAGGTAGAACTGGATAGGTATGCTAACTGATTTTGAACCTAGTCCATATTCTATAATAAAGCATTTAGGATAGGGTCAGAGGATGAAACATGACTAGTAGAACCTCCAATAGAACCACCAAAGCCACTATCCCCCATACCGATAGAGACCCCACCACCATGGTGAACATGGGCTCTAGGCTTATCACTAGGAATATTAGGACTATTGGAGCTAAAACCCAAGGGTAGCTTGTTTACCTTAATGATGGGGGTCGGTCGAGGACCAGAGGTGGTGTCAACACAAGGGCCAGTCTTGGCCATACATACTGACACCTTAAGCATCGGGAATTTTATCTATATTTCAATGGTCTCAGACCCAAGGTCTTGAGCAACGCCCAACCTAGGATTGTACGATGGGATATGAGTGTCCACAATGTCCACAAGGCCTTGAAGAAATTCTAGACCTATTGCCCTTATCCAACATAGCTCTTAAGTTGTTAACAACCTTAGTGGATTTAGCCATATTCCTTTATTTCCCTAGATACTTCTCAAACTCCCCAAGTCTTCTATCTAAGGAAATAAGTTGCTCTGTAGGAAACTTGAGAGCATTTTCTTCCACCAAAGATGAACCAGAAGAAGTAGGAGGGGTAGGGACATACAAAGCTTCCCCAAAAGGGTTGGAGAAACTCATATTTATTCCTGAAATCATTTCCTCAAAGGTAGGACTAGTAGTTACCTTCTTAGAATCCACCTCTATATATTGTAAGCTCCTTCTAACAACATGCCCGGAGGTCAAATAATGAGTCATAAAGCTCATAAATCTTCACAACTCACAAATTTGTAATGTACCCAAGACACGAGAGAAAGATATTCGACACAAAGAAATGAAAATGAGATGTTCACATTGGGTTCACCAAAAATGTAGAGTATGGGGATTCGTCACCCCAATGCTCTAGGTCACAAGAGAGCCCCAAGGAACAAACTTCCCTACACTACCTCAGGTTAATCAATAGGTAATGATAGGTGTTTTTAGAAATTAGGTGAGCAAAATAAAGGATCTCGGACTGTGACTTAGATAGCTCTCTATCTGAGGATTGAAACATAGGAACTTGACTTCAACATGCCATGCTAGAGTTCCAATGATGCTTTAGAATCTTGTACAGACAACGAGTTGAATAATAGCCAAAGACACTCAAGGTCTACTTACAACCCAAATAACAAAATTTTATAGTTTGACAATTTAATATGAAAATGCGGAAATAAATAGTACAACAAGAATAATACTTAGAGAGAATTATTCTAATGATAAAAATGATAAGGAAAGAGTAGGAAAAGATAGCTTTCACTTGAAATTTGATTCTCTATCTATAACTCCAAATAGACGAACCAACATCTACACACACAAAAACAATAAAGTGTTGGGTTGTGTCTTGAGTTCTGCCTTAGTTAGATCCTCATTTTGGTGTTGCCACCTCCAAGGAAAGCTAGATATGTAACGATATAGAGAAAAAGAGATAAAGTAAATAATGTAAATGACACAATAATGTAGAGAACAATGAAAACTTGAATGCTACTCTACAAGAAAATAGATGTAAAATTAAAAGATGCAATGTTACCTTCCCTACTATAAGCATTCGAAGCCAATAAAGGAAAGAAGAGAATGACACCACCACGTTGAGGAGATAGAACTTCATAAACCTACAATAACGATGGTGTTGAAGTGAAGAGACCCAAGTATAAGGCTGGTAGCAACAATATAGAGAAATGGGGAAGAAAAAAATGATCAAGAAGTCAATAAAGAGTGTGAGAATGAGATAGAGAATTCTAGAGCTTGCAAGACAGAGTGAAAGAATGAGTTTGAATCAAAAAAATGGAAGCAAGGAGTCATTTTGCATCAGTTAAGACCTAGAAGAGGACATTATCTTCATGGCCAACCAAGAAACGTGATGCTTCTACAAATTTCAAAGGTAGGAATATGTTAGGATGACAACATGGTGCACAGAAATTTTCTCGATGTGCGTTCTTCCCCAAAAAATATTCCTCCAACAACATGAAAATACAAGGACACATGGAAGGAATGGAAAGATGACAACGGTTTTATGCTTCTTTATACTTGTAATTCTAAAGGGTAAATAAATGGGAAATTTGTCTATGGTGCACATTTGTGCCATTATAGACCTATACAGAGTCTAATCAACCTTAAGTGGGACATCATTTTTTCTTAAATGACAACCTGTTACTGTAAGAGTAATCACTAGTTTGCAATCTTCCATACCAAACTTCTTCAATATCTCCTTGACATACTTTGCTTGAGAGATTAAAATACCATCATCTGATTGTGCAATTTGGAGTCCAAGAAATAATGATAACTCACCTATCATAGACATTTCAAATTTCTTTTGCATCTCTTCAACAAACTTCTTGCACATTTCACCATTCCACAAATGATTGTCATCAACATATACAACAACTATTAGAATTCTTTTATCCTCAATTTTGATGTAAATATTGCTACCTACGGTGCCTTTTCTGAAGCCTTGTTGAAGTAAGTACTTTTCCAACCTTGCATACCAAGCCCTGGGTGCTTCTTTGAGACCATATAAATCCTTCTTAGTTCTACATACCATATTTGGGTCTTTTGATAGCAGAAATCCATCAAGCTACTCTATGTAGACTTCTTCTAAGTCACCATTCAAGAAAGAAGATTTAACATCCATTTGATATACTTTGAAGTCTTTTTGAACTGGAAATGTAATAATCATTCTAATTACCTTCATTCTTTCCACTATATAAAATTTCTCCACAAATTCAATCCCTTCCACTTGTGAATATCCTTTGAACACTAGCCTTTCCTTGTTTCTTACCACTTCTCCATCTTCATTTAGTTTATTTCCAAACACCCATTTTGTTCCTATTACATTTTTGTCTATAGGACTTGGCACCAATTCCCAAGTCTAATTTTTCTCTATCTAATTTAGTTCTTCTTCCATTGCTTGTATCCATCCTTCACCCTTGATCACATTACCAAAGGTCTTGGGTTCTATTCTTGATAGTCAAGAGAATTTTACTTGAACTCATTTTTCCTTTCAAATCTTCTTCTAGTATGCTCTCCTTCATTCTTATCTCCAATTATATCATCTTCTAAGTGATTCTTTTGAACATACTTGGTAGGATTCTTGGTGAATTTCTCTTGTGCTTCCTCTTTTTCTTCAATTTCTTCTTCTTATTCTTCTTGTAGACATGTCAAAATTACATCATGCATAATCATATTCCATTCATCCAATAAATCAGGACTTTACTTAAATCAAATCCAAATCATACATTTAAGACCAACCTCAAAAACTCATTAGAAGGGTTAGTATAACACACAAATCTGCAAATACCTCCATGGAATATATTGCAAATGCTTTCAAAAATGCAACAAATGATAATATAAAGACTAAAACACTATGAAAACAAAAGCAAGCTACCTATTCCATGTTGGATTGGTGTCACATGTGCTAGTGACCCTTTCCCAATCCTTGATCAAAAGCTCAAATTGTGTAAATGCAAATGGAGATGGTGGAGTGATGATGAACAAGATCAAATCTCAAATGAAGAGAGTAACCTTGCATAAAATTGTGAAGATTGCGGCAAGTTTATTCTTTGAACCAACGCAACAAGTACATTGTTTCAAAGAGGGGCAAAATGTAGACATGCAAAATTCACATTATGCATTCGATCAGATTCGGTCAAATTAGCTCTTACATTAGGCAAATTCATCACTTTCATCCATTCATTAAATAAGTTCATTTATCAAATAAATCCTTATCATTCAACCTTCATCCTGCATTATCCATTTAATTAAATAAATCAGGACTTCCATTTAAATCAAATCTTAAATCATTTTCCAAAGTCCAAAAAGTCAAATCATCTAATCAGCATTAATCAGCATAATCATCATCTAATCCTAATCTAATACTAATCACATCCCACTTGCATTATCTAGACCTAGCCACTTGCACAATAAATCAATTTTATTGATTTATTAAAACAATCATTTTCCCTCAACATGACAAGTCAAACAGGGCATTTATTGCTGTTTTTCCTTGTCCCCTCAAGATTTATGGCAAAATTTGAATTCAAAATTTCCCCCTCTTGGGCACTCTTCCCAAATCTTGCACACACATCAACTAATCACATGATGACAAGTGTCCTTATCTCATTGGCAAAATCTTAATCCCACATTGGTCCCTCTTCAACAATCTTAGCATTTGAAATCTTCAAATAGAGGCTTCAACATTGAGAAAATCCTCCACAATTTCATCCAAAAAGCATATGCAAAGTTACTCTCCTTGAGAACTAATTTTGCTCATCATTTCCATCTTATCATCATCATCTAAGCTTATTAATCAAGGATTGGGAAAGGGTCACTAACACATGTGACACCAATCCACTATAAGATGCTAGTTTGATTCATTAGAATGATGCATTTCTATGTTTTGCTTGTTTCTTTGGCATCATTCTTGTGATTAGATGAATCTTATAGGGGATCTTTTGATTTGCTTTGGTTTACTAACAATACTAATGGTTTTTGTTTTTGATCCAATGCAGATTTAGGGTCCTACAAAATGGCGCTAGAAGGAGGGCATTTCATCTCACTTGTTCAAAAAACTGACAGATTTAACCCATATCTTTCAGTTTTTGTTCAAAGCAGATTTTGGTCTTCACATCTTGCACACCGTTTGTATTAGAATCACCGTTTGTTAAAACTAACTCTTTCAAATCATTTTGCTTTGAATATGAATATCATTTGCAATGAAGAATATTAAATAACATGAACTTTTCCTTTTCCTACCTTTTGCATTCACTTGGAAAGATTTTCAAATGATTTTGTGATGCGTTCTTACATCGGCCATTTGCACTGGTTTGAAAATTTTCCTCTTTGACATTTATGGTGCAGTTGTGTATCTGCTATTTGCATTACATCCGCCAATAGCATTAGCTTGGACCCTTGAGCAGCCCAGTGCCTATACTGGTTGCAGAGGCCCACAACAGAAGCAACTTCTCAAAAGTGCTTGTATTCTCTAAACAATGCTTTGCATCTGACTTATGCGCCTGCCAAGAAAGGTGTACTTTACTCATTTTGGATTACATTAACTGCTACTAATGTCATCGCTGGTTCTACTACTGATGTTGCCACTGCTTCTACTGTATTGCTGACTAAAGTGCGCTAGTCTTGCAGTCTGTCTTTGATCATGAGCTTTTGTTTTTTTTAAACAACGTACCTTTTCTGAATTTAATCTTTGACATTATTCATATTTTGGATATCCTTGAGGCGTCTAAATCATATCATCATTGACTGCTTAGATCTAACACTTTTTCTACGTTCATAATCAACCGCTTAGATATCATACTTTGTCTACATTTATACATTTTGCATGTATGTCAAAAAGGCATTAGGAGCTCGCCGGGGCAGGAATAAGATGGCCGTGCAAATCTATCATCTTTTTGCCTTTGGATTTTCCAATACTTTGTGATTCTCGCCTTCTCTGATGCTCTTTTTTTTTTAATTGTAGAGAATGCGCTGGAGAACTTTACGCGCTAAATGATGGGACAGAGATAAGACGAAACTTGCAGAATAATCAATCGTAGTACAAGATCTAGAGAGTAACTGGTTACGTACTTTACAATTGTTAGATAGTGAAGTGCCCTGGACTTCTCCTCTTTTTATTATTATAACTATTTCTTCTATCATCATAGCGGCTGCAACTGAAAGGTAAACTCATGGTGTCTCATTAATATCAACGGATGCATTAATAACAGGCAACGACTTTTAAGACAGGTCGCTGTGATCTCTCATCCAATTTTGTCCTAACAACAGCAAGGAGAAGTTAAAATGCAGGGAGTTGATGGAATGCGCGCCAACAGGGGTTTAATTGTTAGATATTCTCACACGGATTGTCTGATTTTATGAACAATTCAAACTTACTTAAACCCACTTGCTAATCATAAAGGATAGTTTAGGAATGACTTATTCCTTTCTTGTACGCTAACCACAAAGGAGCTCCATACATTAGCCTGCGTTAAATGCTTCTCAATATCGGCCTTTTATTAAGCGTGGAGTGCAACTTGACATGAATTAAGACGGTTCTGGTTTTGGTCAATCTTCCTAGCTGGATTTGTGCGGAATGAGGAAGTTTTTCCATCATTAATTATTGTTTGTTTTTAACTATTTTTGTCCTTTTGCAGGAATTGATATGTCATCATAACAAAAGAATCAATCCTTTCTTTATCTCTTTGAATTTAATCATTGGTCATTAAATTAACTCACTTGTCTACAATATTTAATGCATACATTCTTGATATTGGATTGCACTAATCTTTGACCAAGTATTTCAACTAAAGGCTTTAATATGGTGAAAAGGATTGTAGGACTTGTATAAATAATTCAGTTATTTTCATTTGAAATCAGCCTTTTGTTGAAATTAATGCTTGAAGCAATTTTAACTTGACACTCATATAATTGTTTGTTTTGTTTTTTTTATATAGGCTCATGAAAGGAAAACAAACAAAGGTACAAAAGGGAAACAAAGACTAACGAAGGAGGTACAAACAAACAACGAAGGCGAAAAGGTGCAAAGCAAAAGAGAAGGAGGAGGATTTTTGTTTGAAAACACAATGTTTTTTTTTAACACATTAAATGTTTGATCAAAACTACTTCACAAAACGAAAACGAAGGGAGGGGAAGATTTTTTTTTGAAAACACAATGTGTTTTTTTAACACTTTAAGTGTTTGATCAACACTTCAAGAAATTGTTTTCCTTTTCGTTTTAGAACATTAGTTTCCAATTGGGGCTAAAACGAACAAATTGTTTTTCATTGCAAAGGGCTTAAAAACGAACCTTAGAACACACTTACTAGATTTCGTTTTGGGTTAAAAATTGAACAAGCAATCCTCATATTTCATTTGGTGCTTAAAACGAATTCACAATTGCTTTGAAGGGTGTAAAACGAACAAGTGTTTGATTTGTGTGATTGTCTTTTGAGTACGTATCCTCTCCCCTTGCGCTTCGTGCGATCTAGGGTGCAAGAGAAACACTCAAAATACATTTTATTGCTTTGAAACACTTCATTTTGGGCTTAAAAATTGAACATCTTGTGCGAGTGTGAGTAGGGGCATTTTCGCGTACATTCTCTTCTTTGTGCCATCAAAGATCGATCGAGTTACTGGATTGTGTCTTTGCTCGCTTTTGTTTATCTTAGAGGGGCTTTGCCTTGGGAAAAAGTACTCACCTGCGATGACTCAACCGGTAACACTCTAAAGCCAAGAGTATTTCCACGGGATATAAATGAGGATTTTGGTTAAACGCCATAATCACGCGGTTGGTCTACAAGATGGATCCGAGGGGACTCTTGCCACGTTGGGTCAACTCCTACGAACGGAAAGTCCTTACTAGAACCTATGTGTTAGAATTTTCCAAAATCCTTAATCTTTTGTTGGTGCAAGAACGGTCGCTTAAAGCCGCCCAATTTTGGCTTTTAGTAGAGATGGAAAGCATGCCATGGGAGTTTCATGGGTGTTTGATGCTTGCTGCCCGTATAAGTGAGTGCCGTGGAGGGGAGCCAGTGGGGTCAAGCATCTAACCATCCACTAAAAGTAGGCGTAGCTGGACTTGTCCAAGTGGGGACTCAACAAACATTGTCTATCACATCCATAGGGCTTGTAATTATTTTTTGTTTGAAAACACAGTGGGTATTCGAAAACATTTTGCAAACAAACACTTAAACATGATCATGCAAATTTCAAACCCCTTTTGATAGAGCAAATACCTTTTTGACAAATTTAAGTGTTGTTGCCTTCCCTTGGGATTATGTCCTTAGAGGTTTCTCATCACTTGAATTTATATCGTCATTTGCTCTAACTAGGGTTAACCTAGGAAATCCCTTTGCCTCAATTTCTTGGAACTCCCACACAACACTTTGTGGGAAGAAAAGGAATTTTGACATAGGACATCTTTAGTTTGAAACATAATCAAGAAAGTGTATTTGGTAAAAAGAAGTCATTAAAAGCAAAGATAAGCAATTGAGCCCCACACATGTCTTTTCAATGATTTCTCACAAGATCAAGATACAAAAACCCAAGAAAAGGAAACTTAGCCCAAAACAACATCAACAAAGACTCAAAAGGTTATATGATTTTAGAGAAAAGTTGTTGGCTAATTTCTATAGACATGCTTCAAGAGACAACCCCACTTTATATTCATTTTACTACACACAAAATCCAAGATTGTTTCAAGGGATTGGATACCTTGCTTAGGGCATAACACGTTCTTCAATACCTTGGTCTTGTTAAGCAAAAGTCTAAACTAGGGTCATTCTAAGATCAAAACAAACATTCATCCATCAAAAACATCATCAACCATAAACATCTCACCAACATTTTGAGAAAATCTTGACACAACTATGCTAGGCTCCTTTGGTAGACATCAAAACCTTTCAAACATGAGACTTTGAATTCTTCAAACATCAAACATCAAACTTGTTCAACTCAAGTGTGTGAATGAATCCTTTTGCACATGCTTAGTTGAATTATCACTTTGTTCAAATTAATGGTGGATAGATGCATCCTTCTCCCATCACTAATTTGGATTATCTTTTGGTTAGCTTGTGAGTAGACACATCCTATTCTCACTCCTAAATCAAATTATCCTTTATGAGCATTAGTTATCTTTTTTAGATCATCATCCAAACATCTTGGGGATATCTCTTGCTCAAACATCAACATTCAAAAGATAGAATTCAAAGTCTAAACATCAAACAAACATCAATCAAAGCAAACCCAAAGTACCTAGCATCACATCAAGATTTTCAATACAAATTCAAAACCTCCATTCTCACCCATATATCATACACCTTTCATCTTCACATCTTTGATCTTTTACACATCCTAGTTTGCTCTTTTATGGTTCAAACAAGATCACAACACAAGAGGAACATGGAGTTAAATCAAGAAACATCAACCACAAGTGATCTAAGCCAAAACATTCGAGAAATCCAAAACACACCACTTCCAGACCTCACTATCACTACACACGATCCACAAAAAGAGGTCTTGGTGGAAGACATCACACCAACAGAATTAAGTGAGGAAGAAGTTCTTGAGATGCTCAAACAACCAAAACTGCAAAAGTTTCTTCGCGCAATGGCTAAAATAAATCCATCAATTCTCAACACTATTGAGGATGAGCTTCTTGTACCAAATGACCAAAACACCCTTCCACAATCAACCACTTCCATTACCACCATAGAACCTACTATCAATGAGGATGATACCCTCTTCAACACGCATCAAAATCCACTTTACAACCCACTTGGATTTATCGATACATCTGAGGTTCCTTACCATACCACCTCATCATTTTCCCTTGACACGCAAGTGTCTAGACCTTTGGTACAAGCAAGCTCATCCGAAATAGAGAGACCCTACGGATTTGTCTCTTCATTTGCACAAGAAAATTTTCCACCATTCAAATCATTCACACCTCCCACCACGTCAACACCATATTTTGGTTTAGGGATCCCCCCTTTACCTAAATTTCCACCTTTCCCTAACATAAATCGCCCCATCCAAATCAATTCATCCAACCAAGGGGGTACATCACATCTTTCGAACACACCATCCACATCAAACCAACACATGATAGCTAATCAAAATATGGTCTCTCAAATACCCACTATTTCGCTCATCTCTACCATTCCTACCACTTCACCTAGTCCCACCATTCCTCTCACTTCACCCATCCCAAATGCACCTATCACCACATTCACTCCAACCACTACATCCACTATACCTCAAACTTCCACTACCCCCATGACACCCCTTACATCACAACCTCCCACCACCACCATCGCTCTAAGCACATCTCAAACTCCCACCACTCCATCCAACACAATTCCGATCCCACCACCACCACCATTGCGACCAAGCCAAGTAAGCCATTACAATGCTGCATTCAAAGCATACCAACAATTGCTCCAACAATATCAAACAATTCAGCAAGCACCTATAGCCACACACGCTTCTCAAGCTTTACGGCAAAATCAAGCTCAAACATTGTTGCAACAACAACAAGCACAACAAGCAGCACAAGCCCAAGCTTTGTTGCAACAACAACAACGAGCTGCACAAGCCGCACAAGCCGCACAAGCTGCTCAAGCCGCACAAGCTGCACAAGCCGCACAAGCTGCTCAAGCCGCACAAGCTGCACAAGCCGCACAAGCTGCTCAAGCTGCAAAAGATGCCCAAGATGCCCAAGCACGAGTGCAAGCACAAGCGCAGTACTTTGCACAACAACAAGCAGCCCAACAACGCGCATATCAGAAAGCGTTAGAGCAATACCAAGAGCAACAAGAAGCAGCCCAACAAGCCCTAGCTGACCAACAACAAGCATTGTTGGACCAACAACATCAAGCACAACAACAAGCTCTATTAGCGCAACAACAACAAGATCAACAACAAGCGTTGTTGAAAGCATACATGGCACAACAAGCAAACATTCCACCCATTCAAACACCCACTCCACCCCCCCAGAACACCTTCATTCCACCTCCTGATCCACAATTGGATGTCACCGCACAAATAAAATTTCTGTCACAACAAGTGCTTGACCTTCAATCAGGAAAGACACCAAACCCACAAAAAAACCTATGCCCTTATCCATTTGATAGGAGCGTAGAAATGAAACCATTCCCAAAAGGGTTTGAGATCCCTAAATTTGACAAATATCGCGGAACGGGTAACCCTGAAGATCACATCAGGGAATTTCAAGTACATTGCATGGAGGTGGCTCACGACGACACGTACTTGATGAGATTATTCCCAAGAAGCTTGGCTGGAAACGCTATTGATTGGTTTTCTCGACTTTCTTGAATCAAAAAATTCCAGGAAATCGTGGATGCCTTCATACATAATTATTCCTTCAACACTCCCATGGAGGTTAGCTTACAGGAATTATCATCTCTCAAACAAGGGAAAAATGAATCATTCGGTGCTTTCTTGCAACGATGGCGATCCAAAGCTAATCAAAGCAAGTGGTCCATGCCTGAAGAACAACAAGTGGGAACTATCATTGCGAATCTTGATGGGCCCTTGGCCTTCCACCTCAAAATGCAAAACATCACCACTTACGACCAATTGATACCTAGGGCGCTCAATATCGAACAAGCCCTTGCCACGTAGGGAGAAACTTCATCATATCAAGAAGGCCGCTCATCATCCAATTATCATGACAAACCACGAACATGGGCAAAGAATCGTAATGTAACCAATGATGGTGTTGTTGACGCCAAAGTTGTCATTAGTGCCCCACGGAAGAACAATCCACCATCCCAACGACAACAACACCAAAATACCAATCAAAGCAATCGACAAGTCAATACTGTGGTCCAACCATCCCATAACCAAAACACAAACAACATTGATAATCAAGGAGGACCACAGCGAAACAAGTTCTTCCCCAAACGAAAATACACACTCCTTGGGGAACCTGCTGAAGCAATCATGAAAAGATTGGTAGATGAAAAATTGATAGCGGTCCCTACACATAATAATTATCAAGAACCATCGGTCAAGCCACCATGGTATAATGAGAATTATCTTTGTGACTTCCACAAACTCAAGGGACACACGACAAACAACTGCATGAGGCTCAAAAATCTAATTCAAGACCTCATAGATGACAAAATCATAGATGTGGAAGCACCATCAGGAAACAAAGATCTCAAGATTTACGCGAATCCGATGCCGAATCATGGTAACAAAGGAAACAAAGATCAAGACAAAGGAAAAGGGGCTTATAAAAACGTCAACCACACATACGAGGGTGTTGTTGCTTGTTTAGACGAGTTTTGTGGAGTCATCACCATCAAAGGGGCCCAAGCCGATTGTGGAGTCACCACAAGAGGTGGAAAGGTTACCATTGCAGCACCATCCCAACCAAGCAGAAATTCCACATCGAATCCAAGGTCTAACCCTAGTGGCTATAATGTCTTGGATCAATTGAAAAGAACCCCTGCACATATCTCCATCATGGAGTTACTCAAAATCTCATCTGCACACAAAAAGATTCTAGAAGAAGCTTTGGCGTCATCTACTATCCCCGCAGATCTAGATACGGAACAATTCCAAGCTATGGTCGCAAGTATCACCACACCTAACATTCTTACATTTTCTGAACAAGACTTCCCCACACAACCATCTCACAACCGTGCACTTCATCTGGAGGTGTACGTAAATAAAAAGAAAGTCAAGAGAGTCTTGGTGGATGGAGGTGCAGGCTTAAATATTTGCTCCTTAAAGCTTCTAAAGAATTTGAACATTTCAGAGGATTCAATTGACAAAGGAAAAGGCATCACAATAAGAGCATACGATGACCAGGAAAGGGTATCCCAAGGCACCATTCAGCTTCCTGTCCAGGTTGGACCCGCCATCATGCAAACCAACTGTCAGGTCTTGGACCTCGATTTACCATACAACATTCTCCTAGGGCGACCATGGATACAAGCAATGCAAGCTGTAGCTTCAACCTTTCATCAATGTGTGAAATTCACACATGAAGGACAAGAGGTTACTATCCATGGAGATCCTGAGCCATTTTCCTACTGCAAAAATCTAGAGGCAAAATACTACAAGATCCCGCAAGTACCCAAGAACGATGAAGGCCCATCAACACCTTACGTGGATCCCGCCACTCTCACTTCTGTGACAGAGACACCCCCCACCCCCGCCATCCCCGCCTTTTCTGATATCAAAGTCATAATACAAGATGATGGTTGTGGAAACTATTCAATGCCTAAGAATGCTTTTGTAGTAGGAGAGCTACCACAATCTCCTAGATCAAGAGGATGACCACAATCACAAGAGCTTCAACATCTCAAGGCTCCTATGAATGAAACCCTACCTTCACAAGTGCAGGAGATCTTGGTCAGGAAACATTAGAGGGGGACTTATCTCATCTCCTCTATCGAGATGATATACCAGCAGTTGAATTGCCTATGGATGAACAAAACAAAGGTATGAAGATGATGCTCTTGATGGGCTATAACCGGAACCAAAGGTTAGGCCAAGATAATAACGGGCGTGTAATACCCATTATACCTGAGAAGCAAATAAAAAATCTTGGCATTGGTCATCCTACTCCTAAGGTAACTGTACTTGGTCGAGGTGCCCAGGATAGACGGAACCGAACGCCTCCTCAAGAATCTGTAGCTACTCCAAAATCCTCCATGACTTTAGGAATGCCCACTGATTTAACTGAGTCACCCGAAATAGGATTACCTTTGTTGTTTGAGGATACTAATGTCCTTATGATTAGCACCTTGTCTTATGAGTCTGAAAACCAAAGCAATGAAATCCGATTAGTCTATCCCCAACTGATTGATTACGACCAACGAGGACCACCAATTCTTGACATGTTTGAAAACGATGAGGCGCCCTCAGAATTCATGGGACTTAGGGATGACATTCCATGTGGGGATCATAAGGTAGGTTTTATCATAGAGCTGGATACACATGCATACTATGGAGAAATGATTGAATCCCTCAGTCGCAAAAATAAAAAATTGAGAATAATCTCCAAGTCCTTGAGTGAAAACCACCTTGTGGCACTCTCCGACTCTAAAAAAGTAAAAAGAAAGGACGCATCCAATGGTGAAAACCTCTCTGAGGCGCCTGAGGATGGGGGATTCAATCTTCCTCTTACAGCTATACACCAAGAAAAGTCAGCTATGCTGGCAGAAAAGTGCAACCCCATCAATCTGGGAACACAAGAAACTCCTCATATTACATTCTACGATGAGTCATTATTATGCAAAGAACAAGAGGAGTTGGCTACCTTCTTAAAGGAAAGGAAGATAAATTTTGCGTGGACCTGTACTTGGTAAATAGGGTTGGATCGAGGTAGAAGTGGATTTCATCCGCCGGCGATTCAATAAAAGCTAAACACCTGTGGGGTGAAGCTTAATAAAATGCATCCTCAAATTCTTTATTCGATCAAATGGAGCTCAAAAGCTATTAGATGTAGGATTCATTAGGCCGTTAGATTCCATCCCGAGAATGGAATTATCGAACTTGTGCATTATCAAGCTGGCCAGACCATAAGAATCTGTACGGACTTTAGGGACTTGAACAAGGCTTGCCCAAAGGATGATTTTCCATTGCCTAACATTGATATGATTGTAGACATGACCGCGGGGCATGAAATGCTTTCCTTGATGGATGGATTTTCAGGCTATAATCAGATAAGAATTGCAGAGGAAGACCAACATAAAACATCTTTCACTTGTCCTTGGGGCACATACTGTTGGAACGTAATGCCATTCGGCTTAAAGAACGCTGGGGCCACATACCAAAGGGCCATGACACTAATATTCCATGACATGATCCACAAAACAGTTGAGGACTATGTTGATGACATCCTGGGAAAATCCAAAAAGAAGGAGGATCATATATCGGTCTTGAGTGCTAGCTTTGACAGACTAGAAGAATACAAGGTTCGTTTGAATCCCAAGAAGTGTGTCTTTGGCGTACAATCAGGAAAGTTGTTGGGTTACATAGTGTCAATGAGAGGCATTGAGATTGATCCGGCAAAGGTGAAAACAATACTTGAAATGGAAGCTCCTAGGACATTGAAACAATTGAGAGGTCTCCAAGGCAGGCTTCAGTCAATTCGCAGGTTCATAGCACAATTAGCAGACAAACAAATCCCTTACTCTCACCTACTCCACCAGGGGGTAACGTACAAATGGGATGACAAATGTGAACAAGCCTTCAACAAAATCAAGGAATATCTGTTAACACCTCCAGTACTAAGGCCTCCAATTCAGAACAAACCATTGATCCTTTATATCTCAGCAACTGCAGCAGCCCTTGGTGCTCTCCTATCACAACATGATGAAAATGGAATAGAAAGAGCCATATACTACATCAGTCGTACAATGGTGGGCCATGAGTTAAACTATACATTCATTGAAAAAGCTTGCCTAGCAGTGGTGTTTGCATCCCAAAAATTCAGACACTACATGTTGGCACACAAGATCAAACTCATAGCTAAAATTGATCCCTTAAAGTATCTTCTTTCAAAGGCAATACTTACAGGAAGAATGGCTAAGTGGGTAATGATATTATCAGAATATGACATTGAGTATGTGGAGCGCAAGGCAATCAAGGGATAGGTCATTGCAGACCAACTGGCAGATGCACCTATCTATGCGGAGAGCCCACTTGTTTCAGAATTTCCAGATGAATCCATTTTCAACATTGACATAGCTACTCATTGGAAACTATACTTTGATGGCTCCTACACACAACATGGGTCCGGAGCTGGTATCTTCTTCATCACTCCACAAGGGGATTGTATACCAAGATCATACAAAATAGCATTCCCTTGTACCAACAACATTGCAGAATACGAGGCTTTAACTATAGGTCTCAGGATAGCAGTACAGTGGAACATTATGGCATTGAAGGTATATGGAGATTCACAGCTTATCATAAATCAAGTGAACAATGAGTACCAAACAAAGGATGATAAGCTAACTCCATACAAAAGGCTGGTGGAAAATCTCAAGGAATATTTTGTTGACATCACATTTGAGCAAGTACCCAGAACCAACAACAGAGCAGCAGACGCAATGGCAACTATTGGATCACTCTTAGAGATCCCTCAAAATGTTCCGAAATACGACTTCTTGGTAGAGCAGCTTCTCGTACCAGCATTCAAGGTACCAGAGTCAGAATTTGTGGGCGAAATCGTTGGTCCAAATGATCAGTGGTACCAAGACATTTACACATACCTTAGGATAGGTATCATTCCTGCCGATTTGCGTTCAAGCCTTAGACGAACCTTTATCAAGAAAGCATCTCGTTTTGTCATTTTAGGAGAAACCCTTTATCATAGAAGCATAGAAGGAACCTTACTAAGATGTCTTAACCCTGAGGAGGCTTCGGCTGCCTTAACTGAGGTGCACAATGGCATCTGTGGTTCTCATTCGAGTGGCATGACCTTGTCTAAGAAATTGCTGAGGAGTGGATATTACTGGCCTACCATGGACAGAGAGGCGCATGAATATGTCAAGAAGTGTCTACAGTGTCAGCAACACGGGGACCTCAT
>VDFB02332416.1:0-26473 GCA_007258455.2 Sequoia sempervirens
TATATATATATATATAGTTTCATATATATATATATATATATAATTTCATAAATATATATATATATGTACATATATGTATATATATATGTACACATATAGTTATGTATATATTTATATATATGTACACACACACACATATATATGTATGTATATGTATATGTATATGTGTGTGTGTGTATATATTAATATATATTTGTGTGTGTTTATATATATATATATACATATATTTTTATACAATTGTTTTCATAAGCATATTTATCATTTATATAATAAAATGGTCTTTCATTTTAACAATTATACAAAAATCCATAATTGAGATTTACACATTCGTTCACATACCAAATCACACTTTCGTTTTTCTCTAAATTCAAAACACAAGCTTAGGATTGACTCTTTCAAATATAAGTTTCCATGAAATTTGTTTCACAATGCATCGTTTCAATCATCGAGTCATTCTTATATGAATTTTCAAACACAAATAACATGCCAATTGTGGTGTGTGCATCTAGATTCCATCTGGCTTACTGTTCAATCCGGCTAAACAATCCTACTTCAACCGTGCTCTCGTCCTTCAACTTGTCAGCTTGCAACTACACACACTTGCACTTGCAAAATTTATCAATAACGTTCAATTCTTGATAACATATAAGATAATTTCAGAAGATTGCATAGTCAACATCAATCAACTTCTTTCAATCTATTTTCAAAATTTTCAAAATTTCCATTTAATATAAAATAATTTTCTTCAATAATTCAATTTACCATATTATAATAAATATGCAATAAAATTGGGTTATGGAAACATTATTGGAACTAAGTATGA
This sequence comes from Sequoia sempervirens, assembly GCA_007258455.2. Lineage (NCBI taxonomy): Eukaryota > Viridiplantae > Streptophyta > Pinopsida > Cupressales > Cupressaceae > Sequoia > Sequoia sempervirens. The sequence continues at coordinate 824 of VDFB02332416.1, forward strand.
AGTTTCAGATGGCCAATCCTCTCTTGGGGTTAGCCACAATAAGGATCCTTTCCAGTTCCTGTGAATCAAGGTATTTGGATCTAAGAATTTTGCTCCACAATGCATCAAGATTTTTAAACAACCGCCATGTGAGTTTTGCACCCATTGCTCAGTTTTGTAACTGCATATCCTTAACACCTGCACCACCATGATCTTTGGACTTCGCCATCGTCTCCCAAGCTAACAGAGGGATGTGTTTCTTGTCCTACGTTCCATCCCACAACAGTTTACTTTGGATCCCTGTCAATCTTCTTATAGTTTTGCCCAATGCTTCAAGGCACGAGAACATGTAGATGTGAATAGCTGAAAGCATTAATTTTACCATTCTAAGCTTGCCCACTAATTTCAACCAGCACTTCTTCCAGTTTTTTGTTCTCATGCTACATTTTTTGATTGTATCTTCCTATTCGCTATACTTCAGTTGCCCCACTAACAGTGGTATGCCTAGATATTTTGTTGGTAACTGGCCTATCTTGAAACCCATTATATTCAAGATTCTCAACTGCAACCCTCGTGGAATATTGAAAAAATATATGTTAGATTTATCATTGTTCACCTATTGATCGATTGAATGCAGAACTTTTGTAGGATTGCCTTCATTCACGAGCTTCTGCCACCATTACACTTCCATAAAGAATGGTATCATCAGTGAAAAGCTTATGTGATATGGTCAATATGAGATTGGATACACTAATACCTTTCCAGATACCTTGACTCCTGGCTTTCAAAATATGCTTACTTAATCCCTTTTTCCCCACAGAAAAAGCCACATGACGACCCATTTATTATCAGTGAGTACCTTAGAGTTGAAATGCAACTATACATCCACCTTAGCCAATCTTTGTTGAACCCAAATTTCTTCATTACTTCCATGAGAAAGTGTCATTGCACCCTATCATACACTTTGCTCATGTCAATTTTAACCACCATGCCATTGCTTTTTGAATGCTTGAGAGTGTGAGATATTTCATGTGCAACAACAATACCATCTGAGATGCTCCTGCTTGGAACAAACCCACTTTGTTCATGCCATATCAACCTAGGGAGAATACGTTTTAGGAAATTTACCATCACCTTAGAAGTAATTTTATATATTGTATTGCACAGTGCTATGGGTCTGTAATCTACGAAAGTGTCACAATTCTCTCTCTTAGGAATTAAAGCAATGTTTGCATTGTTTAAGTCCTTGAGAATTGTCTTCTTTTTCCTTGACTCCTCCACCACACCCCAACAAATCCCAACAAGATTGAAAGAAGAAGGCATTAAATTCGTTGGGCTCGAGTGCTTTATCCAGCTACATTTGTAATAAAGCGCCCTTCACTTCCTCTTTGGATGTTTTTCCAAACAAAAACACATTTTCCTCATCTGTTATTAGTGGCTCTATGTCCTCTATGATATCCAAATTTAGTGGTTATGCTTCTTCCTCACCACCTAGGAAAGAGGAGAAGAAATTGACCCCTGCTTTCTAAATTTCCTCCTCCTTTGTTATGTATCCCCCATCACCATCTGCAACTTTCAAGATCTTGTTCCAGCTATGCTTCACTTTTGTTGAATTATGAAAGTACTTGGTATTCAAATCCCCCTCCTCTAGCCAGGTGTCCCTAGACTTTGATCTCTAGTAAACTTCTTGTCTAAGCAAAACCTCGTTGTATTCCGCCATTAACAATTTTTATTTTTCAAACTCCACACTTGTCATCCCCTAGTTTAGGATAGTTTCCCCAAGGGTGGCCAATTCCTCTTTTAAGTGCCCCTTCTCTTCAAATATGTTTTTGAATGATGTCTTATTCCAATCGTGCAGCTTGTCCTTCAATATTTGCAGTTTCTTTTGGAAGATGAACATTTTTGACCCAACGATCTTGATTGGCTCTGTCCACCATTGCCTCAATAATGTTGGAAGGTCTGTTGCACACATCCACATTTTCTTGAACCTGAACTGACCTTTTGGAGGCTTTGAATCTTCACTGATCAACAAAGTTATTGGGTAGGGATAAGATATTGCAATTGGCTAAATTATGGATTTCAGCAATAAATTTCCCTACAACCAATCTTCATAGACTAAAAATCTACCTAGCCTTTTGGATATGTTAGTGAAATCCTTTCTTCTATTATTCCATGTAAAAATACCATTCAATGCTTTTATATCAATCAACTTGTTCTCTTCAATAAATTTCATGAAATCTTTTTGTGCTTGTAATTTTTTTTTAGAACCCCCAATTTTTCTCTTAGATCCATTATGGCATTAAAATCCTCGCTAATCACTACTCTTGAGTTTCCTAGATTGTTTGATATATTATTCCATAGTAATTTATTCTCTTCAGTTTTTATAAGATGATACACATTATGTAATTCATACATTGAATTTGTTTGAGTACTGATTACCTCAAATTTCATCCATTGTGAATTTGAGTTTGTGAGTGATACCTTGAATCTACTTGGTCGGCACAATACTCCAAGAGAACCTAAGGAACTGATTGCATCTATGAATAGGCCTTCCTTGCTTTTCCAAAACTGGTAAATGCATTGGTTTCGTCACCTTTGAGTTTTGTTTCCTGGAGGAGAATGATGTCTGCATTCTAGCATTCCAACTAGCGTTTTACTAGTCGCTTTTGTTAGGGGCATTTATGCCCCTAACATTCCATGAGATAATCTTCATCTCCCTCCAAGGGAGGCACTTGCTCTCTTGGACTGTGTCATGTAGGATCTTATGGATGGTTCACTTTTCAATGCCTCTTCTTCTCTTTATGCTTATCTATCTTCCTTCCTACTTTAGTTGTTAAAGCATTCTTCGTTGTTTGTCTAATTCTTCTCGGTTCAGTTATATTCAAATCCTCTATATTGTATTTTTTGAATTGATCTGAGTTTTTAGAGGCATTGTTTGTGTGCCATTCAAGCAATCTTAGGGGATATTTTCACTCATACCCTGAGTATCCTAACTCCCCCTCCTCATTTTGCATTTCTTCTTCAAGATTGAGATCCTCCATCGACTCTAACAGGATTATTTGCCAATTCTTTACATGAGAGGAGGCTTGAAGCCCATTTTGTTCCATTACACTTGTTTGAACTTTTTGATCACCCCCACATTGTTCTTCCTTCTTTTCTAATTTTTGTTTTTCCCTCCAAACTTCCTTGATTTCTAGAGGAAATTATTTGCATTTATCCGCATTATGATTTCTTCATTTTCATTTTGTACAATAGAATTTAGGTGCCTCAATCTCAATTCTTTGCATCCATTTCCTTATACTAGATTGTAAGCATATTGATTGGGAGGTTTCGTTTATTGAAAGAATTAGTATTATTGCATAGATCAATGATTCCCCCACCCTCAAACCAATTTCAAGATTTTTTCTAATTGCATTTCCAATACTTGCTATGTAGCCCCCTGATCAATATTCAAAAGGAAAATTGTACAAGCGAACCCATGTTGGTCCATTTCATGGATAGAAGTCCAATGGATTAAAATTCCTTACCCACTTTTGTAGAAAGAGGAACAATTCTTCCAAACCAGCTCCCCCATTATTTGTTCTCTTTCCATCTCACTCCTAAAGACTACCACGAAGAAACCTTAAGGAAGGAAATTCAAAATTGGATCCATGTTCCAGTTTTTCATTACCCATTTGCCAATCTCTTTTCTTGAAAATTGTTTCCCTAGAAACCTACCTATAATGGTTTTTTGTTCAAGATACTTTGCATCATTTTCCATGAATGCAGAAACATCCACCGTGATCTCCTTTGAAGGCTTCTTCTCATTCTTGCCTCTACGATCTTCCCTTTCCTCATTTGATTTGACATTTCCCCCTTCTTCACCTTGATTCTTAGAGACCCCGACCTGCATCTCACTCCTCATCATTTAGGGTAGGTATCTTGCTGCCCTCCTATAATCATGAATATTGTAGATTCCTATCAAGATTAGATTGTAATCTAAACTATTATCTTTGTTATCCATGTTATGAGAAAAAAAAAATTGGCTAATAATAAGATTTATCTAGAATTGCTTATCTCAACCTTGAGTGATGTGATCACCCTTCCCTTTTTATTTTAGGATTCATGTTAGAGTATGAGAGGATCACCCATTAATATAGGATTTTGCTATGGAGATATTTGTATTATTAACCTTGCGTGAAGAACCATTATTGTTATGTTATGTTAACCCTAAACATTTGTTTTCTAATGTATATATTTTAGTATGAATGTTTAATTAACTATAATTATGGATAAATATCTTTTGAATGCAAGAAACACTAGTTATCCCATCTTAATTTATTTGTCAATGAATAATGAAGGAAAAATTAAAAAATAATAATAATTGATTTAGTCTTTGAGAAATGTTAGTCCTCCTAAATGAATTTTTTTTTTCCTTGGGTTAAATAACTAGACTACATGTTGCTTAAACTTATTTTTTTTACCTATACATCTCAAGTATAAATTTCTCTTGGTTTTTTAGTGTTGATGGAACTTAATTTGTGTCTCACAACAATAAAGGTATTGGTTGTATATATTTCAAGTAGGGCTCATGAATGTCTTATTTTGTATAACCCTTAGTGATTTTTGTAGTTAAGAAGTATTTCCTTTGGGTTAAATTAAATTGGTGTCTTTTCTTTTAACTTTCGATCCTAAGTTAAACTCAAGTTGATAATTTAGTGAAGGGTTTCATAAAAGGGGTAATAGAATTATATGGTAAGTAGTTGATTTAAGGGTGCCTAAGGTGTTCCCTCAATTAGAAAGATGAAATAATTATAGAAAGAGTAAATAAGAAAATTAAAATGAAATTATTAGTAGTTGAATAAATTTCAGAATTTTGAGGTAAGTAATAAACCATTAATTTGTGTGATGTGGAATACACTAAAGTAGATGTGCTTCCCTAAGTATTTTTTAATAATTTATTTTCATTTTTAAAATTTGAATTATGAAAGCTATATTTTTAATTGTGTTAAACTATATGCATAGTTTCACTAACAAAAGAGACATTAGATATAAATAATGCAAAATCCTAAAAAAATTATGGATGAAGAAATGACAACTTTGAAAAAGAATGATACATGTGATCTACTACCATTACCTAAAGGACAAAAACTTGTTGCTTGCAAATGGGTGTTAAGAAAAAAGATAGGTTTAAATGGAGGTATTGAGAAATACAAAGCACAATTGGTTGCAAAATTCTACTCTCAAATTGAGGGTGCTTATTACTGTGAGATATTTTCTCTTGTTGCAAAAATTACATCCACTAGATTCTTGCTTTCTATTGTTGCTACTTATGATCTAGAGGTTGAGAAAATGGATGAGAAAATGACTTTCCTTCATGGTGATTTGGAGGAGGATATTTATATGACATAGTCAGAGCACTACATGGTGAAAGGTAAAAGTAATTTGGTTTGTAAATTGAATAAATATTTGTATGGCCTCAAATAGTCCTGGGATGTGGTATCAAAAATTCGATACATATATGATGAGTTTGGGATTTGAGCATTTCTAAATCAAATCATTGTTTTTACTATAAATATGCTGGTGATCATTTCTTATTTATTGTGTTATATGTTGATCATATGCTATTTATAGATAAAGGAAAATGAATGGTTTTAGAATTAAAGTCTCAACTTGCAACTAAATTTGAAATAAAAGATCTTGGTGCAAATTATAACATAAAAAATTATCACCCTTAACAATTTCACACTAGGTTTTGCTCTCCTCTATACGTTTGGACATAATTATGCATTTAATTACCCATTTTATGAATATCTTTAAAAAATAAAACAAAGGTAAATAAAAATAAGCATTTAATATTTTCCCTTGACACTTTGGGATCCGAAAAGAATGGGTCTAGTCTAGGGCACCCCATGCCCTAGACCACCTCTTTTTGGCTCCAATTTGAATATGTTGGTGTTAGAATTTTATTATTTGAATTTCCAATTTCATTTTTCGACCATAAATATTTGATTTTTGGGAAAGTAGAAGAATTAAATATAAATACTAGTCATTTTATCATTTAAAATCCTAGAAGCACACTTAGAAAATCTATTGAGCAAATTGAAGATCCTAAAGTAGCTCAAGGCAATTCAAGGTCAGATTTAACAACATTATTACAACACTTTTATCAATCAAGTTCAATTTTGCAAGACATTAAGAGGAATGGAGGAAATTATGTGCAAGGAGTTATTATGATTATCATGCCAAATTATGAAGATGCATTGAGTTATCCTTTACGTGCTAGTTGCAACAATCTATTATGTTTTGGAACTAATATTTTGTAGGTCTATCAAGCATTCAAGGCATCCATCAATCAACTTTTGTGGCAACTTGTGTGACACCATTTCATCAAGGGTTTCACATCAAGGTAACATTTCCATTTATCATTTATCATTTATCATTTCAGTCAATTATTGTTGTTTTGACCTTTGCCCGACCTAAGCTATGCCCTCTTAATTATCATCAATCAATGTACAAAGGTAGAAATACCAAAATGGGGTTTGACTCAGGCAAGCCCCTACACAACACAACTTTTTCTCCTATTTTCATGTATGCAGGTCAGATCTAGGAGTTTCAGTAGGAGACATCCCTAGAAGATATAGTGCAAACTATAACATGCATCTCAAAACTTTTAGACCCAAAAAAAGAAGCCTAGTCTGGGATGCACCATACCCTAGACCAAACATTTTAGCTTCAAATTTGCAGTACAAGTTCCACTATTGCCATTTCTCAAATCCAAGTCATTTCTTCCATTTTTTTGTTTTCGTTTGTGTGCTAAATTACATTTACATGAGCAGAGTGCCTTACCTAAGTGCAGTGAGAAGTTTGATGTATGTTATGATCTACATTAGACTAGATATTGTCCAAGCAATGAGAGTTCTTTCCAAATATATGTGCAATCTTGGTAGAATTCATTGAGATGTAATTAAAAGATTTTTCATATATTTGTGAGATACCTCAAAGTATTTTTTGTATTATAATGTGATAATTTGATAGGAGACATGAATTCTCTTAATATTCAAGGTTGTGTAGATTCAGACAAGACAGAGGATGTTGATATAGATAATCCACCAGTGCTTACGTGTTTATTTGGTGGTGCAATTAGTTAGATGAGTAAGTAACAAGTTGTGGTTGTTTTGTCCACTATTGAAGCTGAGTATATGATAACTACTCACGTTTGTAAAAAAATCATTTGGCTTAATAGATTATATTCAAATATCATAATAAAACAAGGTGCATTAACATTTTATTATGACAGTTAAAGTATGATTTTCTTAGCTAAGAACCCAACATTTCATGTCAAACCAAGAATATTGATGTACAACATCATTTTTTAGAGATATGGTTGAGGATAGCAATGTGAAGTTAGTTAAGCTATAGACTTTGATGAATTTTTTAGATTCTTTAACTAAGCCTGTGAGCATGGAGAAGTACAAGTAGTGTTCAAAGTCTATGAGCCTCTAGGTCCCTCGCAATTAAATCAGGGTGTTGATACTTCCTTTGCTATTGCAAGTGTTTAACAAGTGGGAGAATGTTAGGAAAAAGGTGTCTCAACCTTGGAATTATAAAAGGTTACTATTTATAGTAAGTTTACATTTGAGTATGGATAGCTTCAAAAAATATTCAAAGCTACGCAATGGCCAAATATACATGTTGGTAAATTTTTGACTCAAGGTCATGTCTGGATTTCAAGATATTAAAGTTTCTATTTTTGAAAGTTTTAAAGTCAATTTTGAGACACTTAGAGGTTGTTTTTAAGCCCAAAAGTGGTCATAATTAGCAACAAAAAATAAAACTTGATAGAACAATTCACAAGCTTTCCAACGGTCCAAACGGTTTGCCAATCAAACTCCTAGATAAAAGCTATGACCTCCAGAAGTTGGGTCTCTCGAATTAAGAAATTTGAAAATGTGTTGACATACAAAAGAGTTGTAAGGGGGAGTTACATGTGTTGGTGTGTGTTTGGACACATCAAGGGCATCTTTGAGTAGAGATAAGTTGGGTGCCACTTTTTAGGTGGTTTTACCTCGTGATTTTATAAAATATTGTTTGGTAGTTTCATGTATTATATCTCTTAGGTGCTTGAGATGGAAGTTGAGTGTGAGAGTCTTATAGATGTTGAGTTGCATCTAGATCTCTAGTTGGTGATACTCTTAAGAGAGTTTGTTTTGCAATTATATTGTAATTTTGTTGATTTTTTAATAATATATTGGATGACTTTTGAAATGTGGAGTTTTTCTTCGAAAAAGGTTTTTCCCACACAAATCACTTTGTTGTACTATGAATTATAGTTATGTAACTGTTGTAAAGATTTAAAAATACTTTGCATAGGCCTCATCTCAAAATTAGTGTCGATGCCTTAACTTCCTTACATTTTACACATCATCGAAGTGAGCTCCATTAAGATTTTTTTTAATAGAAGAACATTACAAAATGTTTTAACTTTTGCTTTCCTATGGTTTAATAGATATTTTGATTGATTACGAGAGAGGCGTCTACAGTGGCATCCAAAAATCTGTGTAAAGTTTTTGAAGATGCATTTAAAATGACAAGCAGGTGGAAGTCATGTGCAACAACAATAGATTTGATCAAACGAAAAAAATCAAATCAAAGAGATTTGATGAAACAAAAAGGACAAATAAATAAATAATAAAAATAATTCAAATATTTGCATAAACTAAAAGAACAAATAAATAAATAAATAATATTTTTTTATGGTAAAGAGAAATCAAAGATTTGATCACAAAAATAAATCAATCAGAAAAAGAAAATTAGAGAATGATAACTCTCAAGCCTATTTTATATATATTAATATTTAATATATGTATGCTAGTTTATACAATTTCACTTCCAATTTTTATTATATTTTTATACACATAAGTTGACAATTTCACCCAAAAGAATTTGAAAGAACCTATTAGAACACATAAAACAATTGTTTATTTATTTTTAAATTAAGAAATACATAAACATTAAAAGATCAGCATAAAAAATTTCAGATTGAAACAATAGTTTCTTGCCCATAGGCCTCCTTTAGAGTCCGCCTGCTGTTTCACGCGCTTTGCCCTATAAATAGTAATGACGATACAAATTTTTAAAAGTTAATTAAATAATCAAATATAAAAAAATATTTACGGATAAAGTTAATTGAAACGGCATGCTATCCTTATCGTGACGGGGGTTAAAAACGTCATAATAAAATAATAAATATTCTTTCAGATCTGGAGTGCAATCCAAACAAATATCCCGGTGAAGGCAAACAGAAATCTTGACATAACTAAACTCGATTGACTTAACCCCCGGTGAGATTTTAAACTAGCTATTGCACCTTGTGCAATGGGTACGCCGAAGAGGTGTGGAAGGTCAATTAGGAAAAAGTTGGTTTATGTTTTTGCACACATTTGTGTAGTAAATGAGATGAATTGAAAGATTATTTAGAAAATGAAATTAATATTATTATTAATTTTATTATATTTTTTAAATATAGAATAACATATTAACTATTATATTATTATATTATATTTATTATTTATATATTAACTATTATTTTATTATATAATGTACCATTATATATTATAAATCAAATTATTTATTATATATTTAAAACTAAACTCTCTAGATATAAAAAAATATAATAATTAAAACCTAAGGGAGAGGATAGCTTAATGTTAAAATCTACCAACTATTTGTTATTTATTATATATTTGGTTTATATATTAACTATTAGGTGGCATGTAGCCTTTTTTTATTGTTAAAAAGCTATATTTTATTCTTTAATTGGTGTAGATATTGATGAAAAAGAGACATAATATAAAATTATATAAATTCTTTTTAATAAAAATAAGAAAATATAAATAGATATGAAATTTGAATTAAAAATATATTAAAACAAATAAAATAAAAAACTAACAAAATTATAAAATTAATAAACTAATAAATATATGCCATTAATAAAATCATAATAGTGTCAAAATGTAAAATTATATAAGTGTTTTTTTATAAAAATAAATTAATTATAAAATTATAAATAAACAGAAAATATAAATGATAATTTTAATTAATAAATTGTAAAAGTAATTAAGAATTATAATTAAAAAATAATAAAAATAGGAGCATTCGATGAGTGGTTAAAAAGCAAAGCGGTGAAAACCCTTTAAAACAAGAGTGCTTGAAAAATATTATGAGAGCAGAAATAATGCAACGCGAAATCGGCAAAAGAAAATGATGAACGGACGAGATTTCGAAATAATATAATAAACATACTCTAAAACCCTTTACGAAACCTTATTTTCATGCTGCAGCTCGCCATAAATACCAGCGAGGAAGAGTTTGAAGGAGGGGAAACCAGTAGCCGAAAATGCCGAAAAAACGGTAGCGGCGGGAAAGCACCAAAAACGGCCGGCGAAAAACAGCCGAAAATGGCGAAAAATAGATCGACGGTTGAGATTCGGGGAGAGCAGGGAACCGATAGCGGCGGGGAAAGAAGAAAAACAGGTAAAATGATGGACGGTTGAAATTAGTTTCGATGTCAACCAGGCACTATCCATCATTTTGGACCGTTCACTGGCAAAGCGTAATAAATGGATTCTACGATATCCGTACTTCGTCTGCAGAAGATGATCAATGGCAGCAAACATTTCAATCGCTGGCCTGGTCATGTGGAGAGTTGCCCACCGTTGATGACAAAAAAGAGGTCGTCCCTCTCAAATAAGGATACGCCTTCGGCGTAAATAATATTGGCATCGAAACGTGGATGGCCTCTGCAGGATCCTCTGAACACGGCCAAGACCTACTTTTTCGCTGAGATGTGAAAATGAGAGAAATTGATGATCCCGATGATTGATCTTTCATTTAAGTCATGCATGCCCGCTTTTGGCCAGCTGTAGAGAAAAATTGTCCTCCTTGGTATGTCTGGAAATATTGCCCTTCCTCCTCGGGAATAATTCAACAATTCATGCCCAGTTGTTTGAAATCTCTTAAACCCATTTTCTGGAAAAACAAAAAAAATTGGGTTGGGCTTCATCCCGCATTCCTCGTTGCTTGTCACTGCGCATGATATTCATCAATACAGAATACCATTTATCTTCATTTAGATGGCTGAGTTGGAAAGTTCTCTTCTTTCAGAGCAAGGAGAATCTCCGCAATGTGATGGCGATATGAACAATCATCATGAAGTTTGTGTGCCAATCATTGCAGAATGTATGTCAGATCAGGCTCTCGTGGGGATTAATTGTGTCAGTCCAGGTGAATGTGGGTTGGAAGATGGTGCATACACGTCAGGTAATTTGATTCATATTTGTTCTGGTGGGAAGATTTTTGAGAAATCAGATGCTAAAAGTGCTGTCTTGGGCTTGAAATCCGGGTGCCCAAAAGAGTTACTGGATTCAAGGATCCATGGAGACCCCAAAGGAGTTGTGCCAGTGGATCTGACTGAAAAAATGGATCTGATTGGGAAAATGGATCAGGGGATAGATGTAGAAAGTGGTAGGGAAATCAGCATTGGCAACGGGTGTGATAACTCTTTTTGGGGTTCTGCAAAGAGACTATTTGGGAAGGCCTTGGACAGCTTCATTTCAGGGGATTTTGGTCAAGGCTTTAATGGATCAACTAAAACTGTCGATTCCACCTTCGGATTGTGTAAGTCTGCAGAGGACCCCCGTAAATCTGGGATTGCATGTCTGTTACAGAAATCAGAATGTAACAACGGTGAAAACCCTAGAAATACAGAGGTGCTAAAGTCTGGGAAATTAAGAAATGGAAATGTCAACAACATTAAAGCCAGTAGCAAAAAGCCTCCCAGGCCTCCTAGGCCTCCAAAACCAGCAAAGACAACCGTGGATCCGTCAAAGGAGAGGCTCGTGAAAGCTATTTTAAGGAGGGCCAAATTGGAAAGAATGATAACTCTGAAGAAGAAGCAAATTGCAAGGTCTAAATCTTCAAATTCAAGTGTGTGGGCTCTTGCTTTCACTCTGTGCTTCTGTGTTATAATGATCTTGCAAGGTAATGCTTCTTAATCTGGGACTTCCTATTGACCAGTGTATTGATGTGCTGGGCCTGTGTTGGTCTCTTTTTTCCTCTTTCGGTTATACGTTTTGTATGTGAAAAAAGAGTAGGGGACTTTGTGTTCGTCATCTGTAGCATGAGTTAAGAAGTTTTGCCTATGCATTTTTTTAGGTATGTTTTCACAAGGGAATGGCAGTGCTCAAATATCGCCAGAGGTTGCAGTACAAACAAGTGTATACTCTGTACTCAAGGTTGATGACCATGCTATAACTGGTGAAGCTTGGAATCCGATGTAAGTATTATCAATTTATCCCTTTACCCTAGTTTCTCACCCTTAGGGCGTTCAAGGCAATAATATCAAATATGTTAGTTATAACCTCACCAATCGGCCTTTTCATTTGTGGCTCCTGAAGTGGTCAAATAAGCGCTTGGCCACATTTCTTCACCCATTTTTTTTTTTAATGTTTTGTTGTGGCTACCATATTCTAAAAGGCATGAGTTCTGTCTCCCAAGACAGTTCTTTTACAAATTTAAGCATTCCTTCTCAGAAATGATGTGTTATAGTCACTTCCAGTTTTAACTTTTATCACTTTGATCTGATCAGTTTTTGTGTGACTTTGATTGATTTTGCAGAGAACCAGACCAACCTTCTGCATCTTTACACCATTTGAGGGGTGAAATGGATAAAGCCAGACTTATGCAAACAGATCCAAAGTCATGATTGCTTTCTCAATTCTTAAGTTCTGCTGTTAAATGTCATCGTATTTCTCTCCTCGCGACTATATTATACCTACAGTAGGAAGATTCTGAGGGTGAAGTACAATTTCTCTAACAATAAGCTGATGTCAATTGCATCGGCAGCATCATTCTAGGGTGACTTCCAGGTGTTCATATTGCGGGTACAGCAGTCAGTCAGATGTATAAGGTGCCTAATTTTGTATAGCAACCAATTTTTTTTCTTTTTTTCTATGTAAGCCTTACCGGGCCCGGGCTATCAGGAATATCATAACATCTGAGCAGTAGTTCTCTTTGAACCTGTCTTCCATTCTTTATTATTCCTCTTTAAGTTATAAGAACCCAAGGGTTTGCATCCAGTAGCTGCTTCTCAGAGGATCCATCAAAATACAGAATGCAGAATGGGCCACAACAAATAGTATACCAACTTCTATGCAGGATTCGAACTTTCTGCATGTAATAGAAACATCATGTTATGGAAAATTTTGGTAGGCACACCCCTGTGCATGCCATCAAAGTGAGATTTTAAGTGCTTAACTCGAGGAGCAGATCATATTGTATAATATTGCATTTAAGTATTACTGTGCCATCTGCCCAAATTATCCTGAATAATTACGAATAACTGAGGCATTTGCTAGTAATAGGTCTCAGCATGAAAGAAATTGCCTTTCATCAGGAAATTATAATAAAATTGAAGGGCATAAACTTTTTGATTGGTGATTATTGTTCAATTCTTGTGAAGTATAGGCCGTTATCATGATAGTCTAGCCTAATCAAGCATGATGGATATTGTAGGATTACTGAATTTCTGTTCTCTTATGCTCTGGCTTTGCACTTTCAGTGAGTTCTGACTTACTTTAACAAGCTGTGATTTCCTTTCTGATCATTATCATAAAGAACTGGAATGGGGGGGGATGATTTGCTTTCATAAAGCATTAACAGGAAAATGAATCATCAAAAAAATGAATGCCTTGTGCGTGAAGATGAAGGAAAGTAGTAAAATTTGAATGCCTTGTACATCAAATGAAACAAAGCTATACATTATAAAATGCCTTGTACATCAATGATGAAGCGAAGTTGTAAAATTTGAATGACTTCTACTGAATGAGGTGAAATTCATTAAATTCACTATTACTGGAGCAGAATATGATTATTGAGAACTTTATCATAATCATGCTTATTGGTGCCATTGAGAGTAGATGTTTCAGAGTTGATGTGCACTCTGGATGTCATTCATATGTGCAAAATCAACAAAACCAACATTCAAATGCACAATGCTACTACTAAGTTGTAGCAATCTAATACTTGCAAGGTGCTCTCTTCCTGAGAATTGTGATTATTTTTTGGAAACTCTCAACGGGCATTTTCCGACTGAAGCTTTTATGTGAAGCTTCATCCTGACTGGAGATCTGAAGATTCCCGTCTTTTTCTTTATAAAGTTTAAGTGCTGTGTATTACATTATATAATCCAATCATCCTCTTCCACGGACATCCAATATATTAAACATGCAGCTGTTTCTGAAACTACTGCTTAATTTATGTCACATAAGCTAATACAATTCACATCACAAAGAGAATGTACTTATAGGAAAAAACTTTACGATTTTAACCCATTTGGGATTGTCATTCCAATGGATGGATTGACATTTTGTAATCGATTTAGGTAACTGTATGGATTATTTTATTAGCCGATAGGCTACATATAGTGTGAGATTTGAGCCTGAAACAAGTGTCATGCCTGCAAACCACTGTTGAGTCATCGGAAAACAAGTTTCAGCTGCCGTTTAATGGTAAACCAGCTGCCATTTAATGGTAAAAGCCTCCAAAATCTCACTTATCACATAAGAGACGGATAAATATTGATTTGACAATCGGATGGGAACATTTTATTTTCATTTGTTATATTTTTTGTCAATTTGATGACTACTTTCTTTTTTCATTTGCATTGCTTTATGTTTAAAAATCTGTATGCAAATATTTCATAATCAGATAATGGAAAAAATCTAGATTTGTCCAAGTTTATTTCATTCCATTATTTAGTACTTATTATTAGTTGTTTAATCCAGCTGCATGTAACTAGAATTTGCAGTGCATCCGTGCACAAATACATACTCTCTAACATATTAATATACATATAGTTTTCTATCGGTATAATCCTCGAACCTCCTTTAGGTACAAGTGCTAGTCATTATTGAAGGATTCAGTTACATTGTCTTTTACGAATGCACACACTCTTTGAATTGCCACGTTTCCGCTTAACAGCTTGAGTAGGCGTGAGGGTAAAGAGCTTGTGGTAGAATTGGGTAGGCACATATTCATATCTAGTGGTAGGTAGGGTATGTAGACCTGGTTTCTGATAGCACAGATGGATGCCAAGGAGTACATAATTGTAAAAAGTTAAAGCATAGTTGTTAACAAACTATGAGAAATATAGAAATATCCAATATCAGCCAGCAATGGCCCGTCAGACAGAATAGAGAGCTACAAATCAGCTGAAACTTTTTTCAATGATATGAGAGACCAAACAAGATACATATTTTGTCAATATGTTATATCTAATGCCTTCATCATTTGTAACATCTCTTGTCGAGGTTTACATGGTCAAATAAATTATCAAGAAAGAACCCCTTTAAGAGTACATGATTTTTAGACATTTTATAGAGAGCGAAGGGTTAAAAACATTGGAAGAGTTGAAAACCATTGTTTTTTATTTAGAAAACAAATCCACCCATTATTTTGTGGTAGCCAACATAGAAATTAAATGCTTTCACATTCAAAGGTTAGGGATCTTTATAAAGTAACAGATCATAGATGTGAACCACATATATTCTCAGTGTCACGAGTGCTCCATTTTGAAAACTTGCAAGTACAAAAGAAGAAATTGTAACGAGTAGTGCGTATGTAGCATTTAAAAATAAGCATAACTGCAATTTCGTTGAAGTTATTTGAAAAAAACTAGAGTAGGTTGAGAGATTCCACTTGCTATGGAGACTGATAAAAGCTCCAGTTATGTGGAAAGGACTTCAGCCAATAGAAATGTAAAAGAGCTCTATCTGGATATGGCATAATAAAGGTCTCTAACTAGGTGTAAATGTTCTCCATTTAGACATAATTAGCCGATAGGCTTTTATTGTGGACTTCGCAGTCCACAGCCATCGGAATCCCTGTCTCACGCACAACATACCATTTGACAGTCCGGTTAACCATCCACCATTGCATTTGACGTCCATCGGAAATTCTCAATGATGTCGTGCAATTTGCAACCTGCTGTGTTGGCGTGAAAAGAAAGCCACGAGCAGACTTTGTCAGCGTGAAAAGAAAGCCACAAGCAAACTCAAATCTGAACAAGAATCTGAAAATTTAATTCTTCGTCTAATCTCATTATGGACGCATGTACCCGATTTCTTCTCACAACTTTATCCGAATCAAACGGCAAACGATTTCCATCCCAAGCTTTTTCAACCCACCTTACAATTGGCGGCTGCGGCAGTGGTAGGGAGTAGCGTTCTATGGCCAAAACGATATAGCAAAATCCTCGCAACCCCTAGCCATCCCCTGATTCCAAACCTTTTTTCATGTAAACGAGAGAAAAAATGAGGCAGGCATCCGTTCGTACGGCATGGCCATTGCACAGAATATGAGCTTGGAAGCTCGGGCGGTCATAAACCCCCAAAACTTTGTCTCGCAATTCTTCGAAAATGAAGAGAACGATTACGTTATCAGGGAAGAAAGTGGTGTGGTCGGAGTCTATGGTGATCCGGAGGCGGCATGGCTGTGTTACTTGGCCCTGCACACGCTGCAGCACCGTGGGCAGGAAGGGGCGGGAATCGTAACTGCGACGGACAGAAGGTTGTAGTCCATAACAGGCGTGGGACTTGTGGCCGACGTCTTCAATGAGTCCAGCTCAACCGACTCCCAGGAAGCTTAGCCATCGGTCAGGTCAAGTACTCCACTGTCGGCTCCTCCATGCTTAAGAACGTGTAGCGCTTTGTGGCCGGCTACAGGTCAGGATTTTTCTTTCCTTATATGGGGTTTTCTTATATTTATGCTTGGCTGTCTTGATTTGTTTTTCATACAGTAAGGTTTTAGAATTAAAAACATTGTTTTTTAAGTACTTGATTATATTATTTGTATCAATGTTTGGAATTATATTCAGTCATGTTAATAAAAATGGAAGGGTAAAGATAGAGGAGAAGGAACAAAAAGAATAGAAAAATGATAGAAAAAGGAAAAATAAAATAAAATTATCCACGGTATATTAAATAAAGTATAAAGTAAAAATATAATTAATAACAAAAATTACAATTTACACTTATTCCTATTTTCTATATAATAACCAGAGAAACATTGAGATGGTATGTAAAATATGTGGACAAATGCATATAACAATGTATACATAAAAAAATGTTTGTTGCAATGAATGAGAATACACATTATTATCAGATGATGTTCACATGTGAGGGAAGAACAATAAATTATGATGGTGTATATAAGACAAGTTTAGCAAAAATATGAAGATTTAAGTAATACTCCTTATAATTTGTAAAAGCTCTTCATTGCAAAGAACAATAAGTACCTAGTGCAGTGATAAAACACTTAAGTGGCAATGAAAATTAATATTATCTCTGTATACATTATATATCTATTCCAGGGTCAATTCACACCTTAAAAAATTGTAACCAACACTGTTCAAATCATTTTTGTCTACATTTGAATCACACATCCTCAAGGTTTAATCCAACTTTTTAACAAATTATATTTGTCAATTAACCTAAGTCTTCTTAAACAACGTACATGATTTCTAAAATTAGTCAAGATTTGCACTTATCTTTAATAAATTCCATGATTTTTCTCATAATTCACCTTCAATACATAAACCACGTGCCTTTTGGGCTGCAAACATTTGCCAACCATTCTATCTTATGAAAATTTTACCTCCTTAAAGTTTTACATTGGAAGTCATAGGTTGAAGTCTAGCCAATCTATGCTCTTCAACAGTTTCTAAGAAACTTTCCATTGGAGAAACATAATTTGATGTTGCTTGACCATGTGAAAGTTAGCTCGATGAAGATTTCAGGAGACAAATATGTCAAAGAGATTTGAGAAATACTTTCATTTTTATTAAAAAATCATTTTAAAATTATATCAATGTAGTGAAAACTTCTTCCAATCTTACAAGACAGTTTTAGTGAGGGCCTCTACCTAAAAATGCTAGCACAACATGCACATTAGCCTTTGGCCCAAGAGCATTGAATTAACATCTTTGTCGGTTTGTGGGCCCAGATATATTTTCTTATAACCTATAGGCAATGCTTGTTCTTTTTCGAAACAGCGTCAACTTCCCTACACGAAGTGGGGAGCTGTCTTTTTTCAGCCGTGAAATTTATATAAGCTGCAGGTAAACGAAATATATTTGCCAAAATTTACGAGTATTTCAAGTATGCAGTTTCATTTTTGAATTTTTCCCATGGAGGGTGCTTGGATTTGTATTTTCTTTGTAGGAATACTTCACTATTCCTATTTTTTCTGTCAAAGATGGCTGAGAGTTACAAAAAATAGTGGAAAATGGGAACTCAGACTTAATTTTTTTAAGAAGCTTTCATCTTGACAGGACAATATGAGTGGCCACCTCAGATGTTATATTGTGATCTTTTGCCAGATCCCAACTATATGAGAAAAAACCTCGTTAAGTTTGTCTATGTCAGAGCACTCTGTAGAGAGCTTCGGTTGAAGGAGGCTGTAAGCATTCTGCTTACTACACACAACCCTCCTTTTGTGGAAATAATTGGCCTCATTGAATCCGAACTCTTGATAGTGTTTCTGAAATTGATGTTTATTAAAACCTAAGGTTGATCCATTCTATTACTTTGTGACTGTACATTTTGGTTTAGGCTAATGGATCTGTTGAGGGTTTACATTTTTTCCATCTTATCATGTGGTTTTGACTTAATCTTAATTTTAGCTCCAATTATATTGTGGTCATTGTGGCAAAATATTCTTGTATCTGTATCTTTTTTTTGGCTGACACAGACGGAGTATGTACACTAATCTTTGATAAAGTCATCATAATCAAGCATATCATATGATTGCAGGAGAGATTGCTTTCTTATTGATTTTAAAGCAAACTACAGAATTGCATGTATTTGATATGGTGTTGTTGTTCAGTTTAGCTCCAATTATATTGTGGTCATTGTGGCAAAATATTCATGTATCTGTATCCTTTTTTTGGGTGACACAACGGAGTATGTACACTAATCTTTGATGAAGTCATCATAATCAAGCATATTATATGATTGCAGGAGAGATTGCTTTCTTCTCATTGATCTTAAAGCAAACTACAAAATTGCATGGATTTGATATGGTGTTGTTGTTCAGCCTGGAGGAACTATTTAGACTATATCTGAAGGAAATAACCAAGAAAATAGTGCCTTTTATATTTATAATGACCTGCACATGAATGTGTGTTTGATCTATTTTTTTAGATAGAAATCATTGAAACTTTGTTGGTTTGGTTGAACAGCCAAACATCTTGGTACAAAAGACTACAAAAGTAGTTTGAAATATGTTTTAACCTCATTTTACAGAACAAAGCATGACATTTTTTATAGTATATATTGATTAGGAGGATGGCTGAATAGATTGATGACTTTGACAGGATTGAGTGTGAGCAAGATGGTGTTCAGAGCAGCTAAGTAGGGGTTTTTGTTTTCATAACATATCTAATTCTAAGCCCTTGCATCATTCCATTCACAACTTATTAGCTCAAGGTTTGTGGCTCCAACTTGTGAATTGTAGTAAAAAAAACAACTAAAAGCCAAGCATTATTTAAGAGTAGGTCTCTGACTCAAGGTGCTAACTTTCTCACTATGAGCCATGACCAATTGTGATCCTATCTTCTTTCACTCTAAAGGCTTTTGACAATGCTCATTTTAGTGTCCAACCTTAAAATAACTTGTTGCATAGCATAATAGATATTCTTGAGAATAGTGTGTGTTAATATTTCCTTGGTGTTTTGTTAATCATGATCCTTTAAAATCTTCTCAATTAATCATTTATTTGCCCTATTAGACTAGCAAATGCATTGCCTCCCATTTCTTTTCCATCATATCCCATGATTTTTTAATTTTTTTGGCCTATTTGATTGGAAGAATATTTTTAGCAGCATTGTAAGGTAAACTTGAAATTCATTTGTAGCTTTGTATGTAAGCAACACAACAATAACCGTATTTTGTCCCCTGTCATCAGTGGATCATATCAAAAAATGATGTGTCATGCAAAGTTGCAGGAGAACAGAGACGTATTAGTATCTGGGATCATTGCTTCAAAGAGGAAACGTGCGGTGCATTTCAATAAAGTAGATTTGATTTTCGGAACTTAAACCAAATGACCATTAGTTTAGAAATTGTTCTTCAAATTCATTGAATGTGAGGGTGTACTTACTTGATTGATCATTCCAATTGAATGCTTAATGTGTATTTTCTTTTTCTAAATACCATTTTCAGATCCCACTCATAGTGATACAAATCTTAAATATCTTGCAGTGTGATTTATCTTCTGGTATTTTTTTAGGCAGTATTTTGAACTTACTAGCATTCTCTTTGTGAACTAGTTCATAATTTGAGATTTAATCTTTAAGCAACTAAAAACATTGTGGCATGTTGCACATTTAAAGCAGTTAACTACAATATAAAACCATGGGTTCACCAGAATAAGAAATTGAAATTATATTAATATGCACAGATGACCAGGGTAGATTCTTGAGACTCCAGTAGCAGCTCATAGGAGCACCCAAACAAAGGGTCAATTTCATAAACAAACAAAAGCAAGAAAGACATTAAAGAACAAATATAGAATATTTCAAAACTGTCAAAGGCAACATTGGTTAGAGAAACATGAAATTCATTTGTATCATTTTCAATACGCAAGTGAGGATTTGTAGAAAAAGATCGATCTTTCTATAGGCAACATTGGTTAGAGAAACATGAAATTTATTTGTATCATTTTCAGTAAATAATTGAGGATTTATTTTATTTTCTGTATAGTTATTTTTCCATGTGATGTACTTCTTTAGACAATGTGCTTACATTTCTATTTAGTATGACATTATTGAAATTGGTTTTCAGATTCTGTCAGTACATCTTCCACAATATGTCATAAGTTTGTGAGATAAAATCAGAGTTGTAATAAGTGCTTGTTTTTATATGAAGTGGCTAACAATTTTTTTTGCAACTGAGCACTTCACCAGTTTGTTTTGGGTGCTTAAAATTGATGTACTTTTATGTAAGTCATTGTAAACAATTTTCCACACTTTGTTCATATGGGTTCTTCAAGAGGACTCAAAGTCATGTTAGAAGAAAGATGGAAGAGTGGTTAAGAGATTGGTTGGTCTGTGTCGAACCCATATGGGCTTTTGCTTAAATGATGAGGGAAATATCAGATTATAATACCATGTTATGACTGAGCTTATTTCATGTTATACTGGAGACATCAATTAATGTAATGGTTATTTTTTCTAGTCAAATAGATCGCATGTAGAAATGATCCTTCACAGAGTTTTATGGGTAATGGCTCTGGTGGGTACATTATAATGAAGTAATGGCACTACCACATATATAGTCTATTTTTCATAATGTGTGGATGATACTAAAATGTGCTAGGATTGTGTATAAATGTTGTTTCATATGATAGATAAACTACACCCCTGCTTCTTTTTATGTAAGTGATTTTCCATAATTCTTAAATCGTAGCATTGTGAATCGTAATTCATACAAGTCATGGAGCGGAAGAGTTTTAATATCAACATTTTCTTACTTGAAAATGAGCTTATCAAAGCCACCTAGCAATAAAGCATCATAGCATTATTTGTCATCATGGGGAATAAAAAATGCATTCTCTATCAACTACCCAAGTATTGCCCCTGTAGCGAAATGATTGGCTAAAGCCTGCCTGTGGCTAAACATTTGGCTCCCAAAATCAATGATGCATTCGGAACAATAACAGTGATCTTTAATTCTCTTCATTCTAACCAAAATCATTTTATTTTGAGACATGGTGTTTCAAGAAATGCTCGTGTTTAATCAGTCTCTGTCAGTCATAGGTTAATATTTCCATTTACGAAAATCAAGCAGTGTGTCCAGCTTGTAAATTGAGCCTTTAGCTTTGCATATCACATTCTTATTTCTCAGTTGAGATAATGTTGGCTTTACAAGTGCTTTTCTGTTGACATGCATATGGTTGGAGAACTTCTTTGTGACCTTAGTAGCAATATCAATGCATCCATATTAGAAACCATCAAGTTTTGGATGGAAGCACCCACAGATGATAATTTTCAGGTAAGAAAACTAGTTGGGTGAGAAATTTTTATCTTGGTTCATGTTTGCATAGTCTTCATTAAGATATTTTGTTTTAATTAATTCTTCATGTTCAAAAGACCGAGGACCCTAATGTGGGCATTGAATGCAACTATTTATGCCTTTTTTTGTCAAGGGTTATCTTTAGTTCAAAAATGAACCTTCAATTAAATTTTATGTTCAATTTCCTATCGGCGTATCCCTTGAACCTCTTATGGGTGCAAGTGCTAGTAAATACCATTATATACAAGTAATAATATACAAGTAATAAATGTTCATGGATGATATTAGATAACATGTAGGCACAATAAGCATGTAATATATCTTTGTAAATAAGATTGTGTAGGTGCAAGAAGCATGTGAAGCAAGAGATAAACAAAAGGATTGGATACCCTTAGAGCTGTCCCCAATGATAAGGTGATCATAACCAACAAGTAGTAATGATAAGTTATCATAGGTATAGTGAAGAATGTGCGGTGTGAATGTTGACATTTAGAATAAGCAAAAGGAAGTCATCTAAGCATGTGGATAGGATAATCAAGTGATGAGATTATTTAGAGATTATTTAGTGGAAGATGTAACAATAAATAAATAAGGCCCATAAGAATAGTTTGTAAATATTATGTCTATTGCAATTATGTAGTCATAAATTTTGTCCTAATAAAATAAGGGTTGTAGTTAAATTGTGTCAATGCATCATGCCATCATCAATAATGCCCTACATTGTGAAAAGTATCATTGCATGTCAAGTGTAAACCAATGGGGTGAAACTTTTTGCATAGAGGTAAATACTCTCCATATATATATCAAGGTAAAAACATGATAGTGACATAAATTCATTGTCACATCCAACTTTGAGAACAAGAGAGATCTAATCATACACTATGGTGTAATATAGAGGCCACATTCCACAAAACATTGATAGATATGTTCATAAATCAATGTAACACTACAAAGGAGGAAAGTGTCAATTTTTCTCCTTTATATAATTTTTTTCAATTTTAAAAAATAATTAGAATAGTGCAAAACTAGTGTTGGAAGTTTTCCTTTTTGCCAATTGAAAATTGTGGATTTGATATTATGCATGTATGAGTGACCTCATGCTATACCCTTACTTTACAACATGGATTGTGATATTTGTAGCCAACTTGTGGCTAACATTTTTGTCATGTGAAATTTGTGGATTTGATCGTATGTGTGCAAGAGTGACTCCATGCCACACCCTTATTCTATAGCAGACATTGTGATGTGTAGCCAACTTGTGGCTAGCAAAACATTTAGTTAAGCTATATTTAATGATAACTTTAGGAAAAGGCCCCTAATTTTTTTAATAAAATCTTGGTAAATCCTAGCTAAGTGTATTCATTTTCATGGCAAATCTTTTCTTTTTTTGAAAAGATATTCATTTTCTTGGTAAATTTATGCACATTATTAGAATTTTTTTATAAAATCTCAGTTAATCGTAACAAATATATGGTTGGTCAACGCAATTCTTCCATATATTCTTTTATTTTTGTAATGCTAAAGTAGGGGCCTTGGAGTGGCAACCACTGATGGGTTGAGGGTACGGTGCCCCATCATGGGGTCTGGCAACAATGACATTAGCATACTCTTGTTGTAATACAAGTAGGGTTGAGGGGTAGAGACCCTTGTTGCCAAGCACAAATCCATTATTAGGAAGGCATTGGAGCACATGTAGACTAAACATTTAAAAATCTCATGCCATAGAAATAAGACTAAAATATGAATGAAGTTGTACCTTATATTCAATTAAATTGATCAAATGACTTTGATTGAATTTTGTGACATTATAAACACATGCCTTTTAAAAGGTCTATTGAACATGAAATTTCTTTTGGACTAATTTTCAAAGTCTTATCATGTGGACCAAAATAAGTTATGGGTTGAGCTAACGTTTTATAAGGCATGTGCTTATAATGTCACAACATTCAATCAAAGTCATTTGATTATAAAAGAAATCAATGGTAGGAAATGAATACCCCATTTCTTCACACATTTAAATCATAGAAATGACCTACTTTCTATACAAACCTCACTACCACGAATTCATGATACCTATGCTCACATGGCTCAATAGAAAGTCTAAGTTGCATTTCTCAATAGAATTTAGGTTCCATTTTTTTACAAGAGCTTTAGATGCTTCTACTTACTAATTGCATAGAACTTGGGTGGGAAGTTTAAGATCATAGTTATCTTGGGGGGACTTTACCAAACAAAAGAGTCATTGCAAACATTAAATTTAGTGAATACTTGTTACATATTGCAAACAAGATCTTAATTTCTTATCCATGTAAATGTTAAAAAATAATAAATTATTACATGAACACTACACTACCTATATTCTTCATAATCATCAAAATTGAGGCCTTGTGTGCCTTAAGTTTTAGAGGCCATAATAATGAAGTAGAGAGATAGTCATTTTCAATGGTCCTGTTGTCATCATACGACTATGAGGTTTGTCTACAACTTACTCTACACAAAGGGGCCATAGCACAATGCTTGAAAACCTAATTATATATGGTATGTAAATGGAAAATCCTTACAAATGTTAATTTCAAAGTGAAAATGGCCCTAAAAGTAAGTGGGAATTTATTAGTAATAACAATATGGACCCTAAAATAAGTGAGAATGTAATATTGATGGTGAATATGGTTTAGATTATAATGTGTATTATAAACCTTAAGCGATTGGGCTCTAATCATGCATTGTTTATTGTGGTGAAATAATTTAGCCTAAAAGTTTAATAAAATAATTATTGGGCAATTTAAATAACACTAAACAAATTTTACAAAAATGTGGCAATTCAGCTCCCCTCCTAGCTTGTCCTATTCACTAAAAATAGAGGAGTCAATTTTAAACTATTTTTCGATTGGCAAAGATTCACCACTAAAAAAATCATTGACTATATATCATTTTCATAGTTCTATAGAGGTCGTTAGGTCAGCTTGGGTGGTCTTCGTGACATAAGTATGGTAAAAATAGGAGGTATTGGTTAGTTTAGTATCATATTGTGAATTCCCTTCTTATTGAAGATTTTTAGAGGTTTGCCCCCTCAAAATGGCTTATTATTATTCAACATTATCAATTATTTACATCTTATTATTATTATTTGTAGTGTCGTGAATTGTCATCCTTAACAATTTCACACTATGTTTTGCCCCCCCTAAATTATTGGATCTAATTGAGTACCTAATTTCCTAAATTATGCATTCTATAGCTCATTTGTATCATTTTTTTAGAAATTACAAGCATTAAACATATGCATCCAATTGAAATTCTACCCTTGACACTTAATGTCTTGGAAAATAGGGCCAAGACCCATTCGCCCTAGGGCATATGGGTCCCCTATTTTGTCAAGGACCAATTTTTAGATATGTCGGTGTCGACATTTTAACATTCAAATTTCAAGCTACAAATGTCGGCTTTTGGGATTTAATTTTTGGGAATTGAATAAATGTCTATAAATACCTAGTCTTTTCACCATCTGAAACTAGAAGGAGAATTTATGAGTAAGAATTATTGTCAAGAGCAAGCCAAGAGC
>VDFB02332417.1:0-43674 GCA_007258455.2 Sequoia sempervirens
ATGAAAACCTAGAAAATAGGCATCCTGGTGATAACAAAATTAAAAAAAAAACATAGAAGTTCAAAAAAATTAGAAAAATGATTAAAAACAGTAAAGAGAAAAAAATCACCCTCTAGTGAAAATCATTTTTGTGGCACTTTGGACAAGTACCTTGGTGAAAACCTGGCAAACAGGTCCTTGTGTAAATAAATACTTTCCATCCATCAGAATCTCCATGGCTTGTTTTGCATCATCCATCCATTATGCCTCCATCATCCATCACATTCCATATCTCCATCCATCATTTGTCTGCATCCACATCATAGTGTGGTCCTATGTTCACTTCATGATCCATCCTAGTACTACTCAACCCATTCTCAAAGTCAGTTAGTCTTTCCTTTATTAGAATAGTCTATTGCATAATGTTGGGGGCATGTTCTCATCAGATCAGATTCGTGTATGTTCTTGAGATCCCTAAATCAAAAAATCCAAAAACATCAAAAAATTAAAAAAATCTAAAAAAATCAAAATCTCAGAAAAATCCAAAAACATTCATAAAATCCAAAAAATAAAAAATCATTCAAAAACATATCAAAATCCAAAATAGGTCAAAATATCAATCAAAAAGTCAAAAAAAAAATTTCTTGTCGAACTATGGGTCTTTGAGCTTTGAACATAGGAAAGGTTGATCTTTGATCATCCCCTGAGACACCTAGGTCAGTCCTTTAGGAGTATGTCATAATAAATTGGCAATCCATTTGTTTATATCTCATCAATAACCGAGTTTGTGTTAGTCAAACTAGGTGGTCTCTATGTATATAACATAGGAAAGGCTAATCCTTGATTATCCCCCAAGGCTCCTAGGATAGGCCTTTAGGTTAGTCTATTGGTCAAAATCTAAGAAAACCCCAAAACATTTGAAAAAATGAAAATAAAAATGTTTGTAAAATCTCAAAAATACCAAAAATAGCCTCAAAACATTTCAAAAAACCCCAAAAACATCCAAATATTTAAAAAATCCATCTATTTCATATTGCTTACACCCACAATAAACATCACTCATAATAAATCAATTATCACCCTTAACCTTTGGTGAAACAATTGAAAACAGGTCTGGCAGTTCAAAATTGAAAACTCAAACATTAGGGTCTCAAGTCTAGGTTAGTACATAAACAAGTTGGTCAACTCTTTATGTCAATAGCCTATCATCCAATCAATCCCAAATAAATCATCTGATATCATCATGTCCTAGGATGCATCCTTCCTACAATGGACATCAACATTAGGTATCACCATAGTTTAGTCTTGGCTAGTGGTATGAAGAAGATTAGCTTGTTTGTTTACTTTATCTTTGTCTTTTCACTTATCTTTTTGTGCTCATTTCAATAACCTCTTGATGATGTCCCAAATGAGGGGATTTAGAGAGAAAGAAATGGAGCAACTATCATTATCTTTTATCTGTTGTGCTTGTTGGATATTCTTGTAATATAGCCTTAGTCATATGTGCTTTTTTTGGTTTGTAGAGAGAGTGTTTTAGGTTTCTTGTTGACTACATAGGAAGGCTTGCCTTTCTATGTTTTGGTCCAAGATTTTTGAAATTTCTAAATTACATTCTAAATAGGGTTCTGTATGTCAAGTGTGAACAGGAGTACTCCTATCTGTTTATTGAGTCAAAGTCCATCAAACTAGGTGCAATGCCATCCTGGTCCTTTATACCTTGATGCATCATGCCTATGTGTATTATCAAACATAAGGTAAATGGCCCTTTTAAAGTTTCAAATCCTTAGTATGCAAATCATCATCTTCGTCATCATCATCATTTTCATCTTTTGACTTGTTGGAGTCTCTTATTTTCTTACATCTTCTTTCCACACTAACATGGTACCATGATAGTTAATCACGAATCATCATTGTTGCATCCATCCTACATCCACAAACCATCAGCATAATGCACATCATATTTGTTGGATCTCAGTTGTGTTTATGGTTTGTCCTTGATGAAAAAATCTCCTTCAGTTGGTTCTCTTTGATGATCAGTCTCTATTTGGATCCTTTTGATTTCTTATGTCACTTCTTTGATGTCTCTTGGCTACTACAGAAAGATATTTATTATGTTTCAAATTCATGGTGTTGAGATTTATGGTTCATGTTATGAATGCTAGTTCTTTGTCTGACAGAGTTTGAAAAGATGGTTTCTTTGTCAGGATGGTTCTTTTTGCATATCATAGGTATTGGTTGTTTCTCATAATTTGGGCATGAGTATGGCAGGGTCTCCCTGATCCACTTTAAAAAATGTCTGAGTAGCCTATCGGCAAGACATTTCAGATGTCATGGCGATTGAATTTATCTTACAGGCCGCTGTCGGCAAGACTTCTCTTTTATTTCGGCAACAGAAAGTGTTCTCTATCAGCATATGTTATACCATGGGGATAAGTTCTTATCGATTTCATTGTCTCCTTGACCCACTTCAGAATGAGCATATCAGCAAAGGAAATTGTCTTCAGTGTAATGTTTCATTGAATATGCAATGTCACACTGACCTGCTTCATAATAAGTACATCTGCATGAGTTTGGCCGTCGGGCTGAGGTCATAGAAAAATCATATTATCTCCCTGACTAGTGCATGTGGAAGCCTATCAACGAGAGTTGTGGCATCGTTATATGGTCTTGGAAAATTCGATTTGTTACATCGACCGAAAACAAAAAGGTAGTCTCTTCAGTAAGAGCTAGGGTTTTCGACAAGAGGTCTTGATGAGTGACCTTCGGTCTTGTCGATGGAACACAAAAGAACTTTGTCGACATAGGATCTATCCTGTCTTAGCGACTTCGAGTGAATGAAGTTTTTTGGTATGACTCAAGCTTTCGTTGAGAGGTCTCCCCAGTATTGGTATGTTATAGCGACCCTCATAAGATAGAAGGGTGCATCGGCGAGAGAACCTTTATGTT
This sequence comes from Sequoia sempervirens, assembly GCA_007258455.2. Classification (NCBI taxonomy): domain Eukaryota; kingdom Viridiplantae; phylum Streptophyta; class Pinopsida; order Cupressales; family Cupressaceae; genus Sequoia; species Sequoia sempervirens. Next base: position 2,926 of record VDFB02332417.1, read on the forward strand.
ACAGTGAACAAGCCCATTGGTGAAACTCAATGTTGGTTGTATAACGTCTCCCCGATAGTATAATGTCATAGCGACACACAAGTGGTTGAAGACTTTTGGAAATACATGGTGTGCTCTATAGGAGGTCTCCCCGATATCATAATGTTATAGTGATGCACATAAGGAAAAAGGTTTATGTCGATGTGAGAACTTTAATGTCTTGGCGATCTATTGTGAGCTTGGGATATTTCGGCAAAATAAGGGGCGGTCTATATAGTGTCTCCTCGACTATGTATTGTCTTGGTGACTTGGAAATGAAAAAGGTCTTCGGCATAGGTATTGAATTGTCACAGTGACAATGTGTATCAAGTGACTATTGACAAAACATTATGAAGTCTACAAGAGGTCTCTCCAATATTGTTGTCACAGTGAAAATGAATTGAACGTCTGACGATTAAAGTTTCCTTTTGGTAGACCGTCTCATCGATTGAAAAGAAAGTCACTTTGGGAAAAATTTGTCTTTATTCTTTCTGACTGGGTATGGAACCCTAGCCTGGTCACCATCATGAGAAAGCTTCATAAACTATTCTTCACTTTTGTTGCTAGCCATAACGGCTTCATCAGTGGTATATGGTAGCTCGATAGTGGTTGATGGAGCCATGGGAGTTGCAGATCTATTTGGTACTTATAATTATGTGTTTCATGCTGCTTATACTAGTTTATAATCACTATTTTCTTTAACTGCTCTCTGCATCTCTTTTACTTATATGACAAATGATGCCCTGACTGAGTATTGTCTTTCATACATTAGATGTTATGATTTTCTGTGGTGGGAAGTTGTCTGTTGTATGTAGAAAAATGATCTCATAAGTTTTAGACTTGTTGAGGATGACTCTTAGTTGGGTGAAATGGTTCTTGTCTTGTTTGATTGTTCAGCCGTTACTCTTGAAGATAGTTACCTATCTAGCATTTAAATCAAGATGTATATATAGAAACAAAAAAACTTAGTTTTCTATTCAACTGTTGATGTAATTATGAGATTATCATTCCTTGGCTGTATGTAAATGTATGGATAAACTCTACAATAAAAGAGGCAGAGACTTTATAAATTTCTTCTCTACGTAGTATTTTGGGGATTCAGTTATTGAATCTTTAAGGTATTCTGTAGATGAGAAAATAGAGAGATATGTGCTTAACTGAAATTAGAGAAATCCTTTGAATCATTATTATTGTTTAAAACATAATTTGAGGGGTTGGTACTCCTTGAGATAGATATCTCTAAAAGAGGGGTTGGTGCTCCTTGAGTGGGTGCTCAAAAATCAGCCTATAAGGCATTGTGAACAGCTGATTAAAAGATTAAGCCTGGAAGGCATTTAGGGAGTGGTTTTTATACCCTAGGAGGGTTTTCCACTCGACAAAATATTGTGTCTCTTTGTTCTTTTGCATTCTCTCTGTTTTACTTTGCTATTGTTGTTTCAGTTCACAGTTGGGTCATTATTTTTCTATATTTTTTTATAAATGATTGCATTCAACTCATGAATGCTTTAATCAGAGTGATATTGAGATCAAATCTAAGCTGTGTGTTTAAATATTTGAAAAATTGGTCAAATAGTTAAGACACTGATTCACCCCCCCTCTCAGTGTCATTTTAACTCCAACAATTGGTAGTAGAGCATAGGGTCCTCTGATTGGTTTAATTACCTTGGATTGATCTTGGTCTTGGATTTTTTTTTTAATGGCACATTCTCAAGAAGGTGCCTTTGTAACCAGAGCTCTGTTATTTTTATGGAATAGATTATGTGTTATGGAGAATAAGAATGTAAGCTTTTCTTATTTCTTTTGATGTTGATGTTTGGAGTATTGTTTTAGAAGATTACAATGTACCAGCCACTATTCCCACTAATGCTACTGAAAAAAAGAGGTATGAAACAAATGCTAGAGCTAAGCATGCCATCTTGTGTGGGTTAACGAAAGACGTGTTCATTAAAGTCATGCATTGCAAATCTACTCATGGAATGTGGGAAAAACTTGAAACTATATATCAAGGGAATGAGAAAGTCAAACTGTCAAAAATCATTACACTCAAACATTAGTTTGAGGAGTTAAAAATGAAGGATGATGAGAAAGTGGCTGAATATTTCCTAAGAGTTGATGAAGTTGTCAATGGAATGAAAGGTCTAGGTCAAGAGGTTAATGAATTTGATGTGGTCACAAAGGTTGTTAGGTCCTTACCATCCAAATTTGAATCTAAGGTTTCAGCCCTAGAATAAAAGAAACACTTTGATAAGCTTACCTTAGACAACCTGCAAGGAATACTTACTGCCTATGAAATGAGAACTAGCAAAAACAATTCAACAAGAAAAGAAACAACCTTTAACTCTGAAAAGAAAGTAAAAGTCGATGTCAGTGAATCAGAGTTGTCTGATTCTAAAGAATCTCATTTTGTTAGAAGATTTAAAAAGGGATCAGGAAAATATAAGGGAAAAATTCCCTTTAAATGTTTTAACTGTGGAAAATAGGTCACTTTGCTGCAAAGTGTCCCTATGATGATCAAATCTATGACAACGAGACAACTGAAATACAGCCTAAGAAGAAGGCTTTCAAACCTAAACGAAACTTCAATTTTAAAAAGAAGAAAAGTCTGTTTAGTAAGGATGAATCTGATATTGAGTCTGAAGACTCATCAGCTGATGAAGTTGAAACTTTGTTCATGACTGAAATTACTCAGCAAAATGATTCTAACACCATTGACACTGAAGAAGGTGAAGTAGATCTTGAAAGTGAGCTGAAATGTGCTCTTCAAGAGGTCAGAAAACTCAAAAAACAAGTTCTTACTCAAGAACATAAACCAGATCAAGAATTGATCTCTCTGAAAACTCAGCTTGAAGAAGCTAAAAGAGCTGAAGTCTGTCTTAGAGAGACTGTAAGCTACAAAGATCATGAAATTCAAAAACTGGAACAAGTAGTCCTTCTTAGGAAGGAAATTGAAAAATATGAAAGCACTCTAAAACTGAATGAGATGCTCAGCAAACAAAAGGTGTATAAAGATAAATCTGGTGTTGGTTTTGAAAAGGGTGAATGCTCAACTGACAAAGCAAAACAAAACCCCTCTTCTGAAGTCAAAAATTCATGTTCAAATCACTTAGAATCTGGTAAGGATCATGCTAAGTTTTTTAGAGGTAATAGACCTTCATACAATGTCAATTCTTTTTTCTATGGTTATTGCTTTTTCTGCAACAAATTTGGTCATAAGGTGAGCACTTGTAGGCTTATGAATTCTAGAATACCCAGGTTTGGTACATTAAGGCAACACTTGTTTTGTTAGACATACTAAGATGTTTTTAAATGCAATGCTGGGACATTCTATCCAAGCAGTCTGAGAATTTGAAACATAAAAAGGAATTAAAAAGGTTTGGAAACCTAAGGCTATCAACAACTTTGAGCAAACTATGTTGGTTCAAACTACTTTTCATTCCAAGAAAAATGACTTATGGGTCCTGGACAGTGGATGTTCTAATCATATGATTGGCGATAAGGACAAATTTATAAAACTTGAAGATTATGTAGGTGGATATGTCAAGTTTGGTGATAATTCTAGTATTCAAATTAAAGGTAGAGGTTCACTTCTTCTGAATGAAGACACTCCTATCTATAATGTGTACTATGTGGAAGGTCTCAAGCACAATCTTCTAAGTGTTAGTCAAATATGTGATAGTGGTTATCATATTCTTTTTAATTCGCAGGGATGTGAGATTAAGAACAAGCTTGGAAAGGTTGTTGCAGCTGGAAAGAGGACAAAAGGAAATGTGTACAATCTCCTTGACTCGTCTTGCAATGACAATATTCAAGGTATGTGTCTAATGGGGCCAAATTGAAGAGGGACTAGTTTATGGCATAAGATTAGGACATATAAAACTTTGAGAATCACAGTTGGTATTAATAAATCAGAATGTTAGAGATTTAATTCTTAACAAGCCGAGAGGTATGCAAGAATGTCTAGAAATGAGTAAACAAACTAAAATCAGCTTCCGTGAAAGGCACTCTTCATCGAAACTCCACAGCTAGTGCATACTAGTTTTATCATGGATACAAGCTAGAACAAGGTCTATTAATGAGGTGAAATACTTTATGCTTTTTGTAGATGATTATACTAGAATGGTTTGGGTCACATTTCTTAAGCACAAATCAGAAGCCTTTGAAAGGTTCAAAATCTTTCGTAAAATGGTTGAAAAGGAATCTGATATGAAACTCAAATGCCTTCGATCAAACAAAGGAGGTGAGTTCACTTCTCAAGAGTTTATTGATTACTATGAACAACACGGTATTAAAAGGCGTTATGCTGCAGCTGAAACACCTCAACAAAACGGGGTAGTTGAACGTAAAAATAGAACTGTAAAAGAAATGGCTAGAACAATGTTAGATGAAGCTAAGTTGCCTGATATGTACTGGAAAGAAGTTGTTCATACAACTGTATACATTTTGAATAGAGTGCAGATTAGGGTGAAATCTAAACACACTCCTTATGAACTGTGGTATGGAAAAACTGCTGCTGTCAAATACTTCAAATTTTTTGGAAGCAAGTGTTTTATCAAAAAGGATGATGATAACCTTGGAAGTTTTCAATCCAAGAGTGATGAGGGTATCTTTTTGGGATACTCACCTCACAACAAAGCTTATAAATGTCTCAACAAAAGGATTAATAAGATTGTTGAAGTTGTTAATGTAAAATTTGATGAAAGACCACATCTAAATGCTGAATCTTTGCAGAATAATGAGGAAGAACTTGAATTTGAAATTATTTCTGAAGGAGCTGGAACAAAAAAGTCTATTGCTGAATGAACAAGCCCTAAAAATGAAAATGCAAGTCCTAAAAAGGTTGCATCAAATGCTCCTTCAAAAACTCTAGCTATATATCACCCCAAAGATCAGATTATTGGGGATAAAAATGCAGGAGTTCAAACTAGAAGAAAGGCTGCAAAATCTGATGAAAAGGCACAAATTGCTTTTTGTCTAGTTACTCAGTTTCAACCTAAAAATTTTAATGAATCCCTCACAGACTCATGTTGGCTTAATGCTATGCAGGAAGAAATTGATCAAATTGAGAAAAATCAGACTTGGGAGTTAGTCCCAAGACCAGATGACAAGAATGTCATTGGAGGAAAATGGATATATAGAAACAAGGTTGATGAAAATGGTAATGTTATTCGCAACAAAGCAAGATTTGTCTTTAAAGGCTATGCTCAACAAGAAGGTATTGATTTCGGTGAAACCTTTGCACCTGTGGCTAGATTAGAATCCATCAAATATTCTTGGCTTATTCTTTTACAAAAACTTTACTGTTTATCAAATGGATGTCAAAACTTCCTTTTTGAATGGCTATTTAGATGAAGAGGTCTATGTTGAACAGTACCTGAAGGATTTATATGCAAAGATAATCCTAACCATGTCTACAAATTGAAAAAGGCTCTCTATGGCCTAAAACAAGCACCTAGAGCTTGGTACTCTAGGTGACAGTCATTTAATTTCTAATGGCTTTGTTAGAGGAGGTGTAGATAATCTTTATGTTAAAACTGAAGGTTCTGATATTTTGGTTGTTGAAATTTACATTGATGATACTATCTTTGGCTACAATAATGTCACTTCGAGTAAAAAGTTCTCTCAGATTATGGAATCTGAGGTTGAAATGTTAATGTTAGGAGAACTAAATTTCTTTCTGGGTCTTCAAATCTCTAAATGTGAGAATGGAATATTTATTTCTCAAACCAAGTATGCTAAAGGCATGCTTAAGAAATTTAAAATGGATGAATCTCATCCTCTTAGCACTCCAATGGCTACTAGATGCAAACTTACTAAAATTGATGATTCTCTTGATACAAATCAAGCTGAATATAGATCCATGATTGGCAGTCTCTTATATTTAACTGCCTCTAGACCTGACATTATGCAGGCAGTTTGCACTATTGCACGTTTTCAAGCATCACCTAAAGAATCTCATGTTACTCTTGTTAAACGAATCTTTAGATACATTCAAGGCACTCTTGATTATGGTCTTTGGTATCCTAGGAGCAATGATTTCTCTTTGATTGCCTATACTGATGCTAACTGGGCTGGTTGTTTGGATGATAGGAAAAGCACTAGTGGTGCTGCATTCTTTCTTGATCATTTAGTGGCATGGCACAACAAGAAACAAGTATCTGTCTCTCTTTCTACTGCTGAAGCAGAATACATTGCTGCCACTTCATGTTGTACTCAAGTTCTTTGGATGAGTCAAACTCTATCTGATATGGGTATTGAAGTTCCTAAACCTGTTTCTATTCTCTATGATAACACGAGTGCAATAAATATATCAAAAAATCCTGTTATGCACTCTCAAACTAAACATATTGCTATTAAGTTTCATTTTCTATGAGAAAAGGTACTGGCTAATGATTTTTGCTTACAGTTTGTTGGTTCACAAGATCAGGTTGCTGACATTTTCACTAAGCCCTTAGCAAAAGAGCTATTTGAAAGGCTGAGACTTCCATTGGGAGTTATCTCTCAATCATTACTTCACTGAATCTCCAAGCTACTACTTAGGGGGAGCAAATTAAATATTTTCATTCACTTACTGCTCTCCTACAATCTTGGTTGCTGCACTATTTTTTTTTTGCTGTTTCTCATGATATTTTGGTTGGCCTCTTAGTTGTGTTTCATGGCAATGCACATTCTTCTCTTCTACTCTGTGTCATTGAGGAAAAAAGGGGGAGAGTCATTTGTGTGTTTCCATCAAGGACAAAGGGGGAGTTTGTTGGATCTCAGTTGTGTTTATGGTTTTTCCTTGATGACAAAATCTCCTTCAGTTGGTTCTCTTTGGTGATCAGTCTCTATTTGGATCCTTATGATTTCTTATGTCACTTCTTTGATGTCTCTTGGCTATTATAGAAAGATATCTATTATGTTTCAAATTCATGGTGTTGAGATTTCTGGTTCATGTTATGAATGCTAGTTCTTTGTTCGACAGAGTTTGAAAAGATGGTTTCTTTGTCAGGACAGTTCTTTTTGCATATCATAGGTATTGGTTGTTTCTCATTTGGGCATGAGTATGGCAGAGTCTCCCCAATCCACTTTGAAATGTTTGAGTTACCTATCGACAAGACATTTCAGATGTCATGGCGATTGAATTTATCTTACAGGCTGCTATTGGCAAGACTTCTCTTTTGTTTCGGCGACAGAAAGTGTTCTCTATCGACATATGTTATACCGTTAGGATAAGGTCTTATTGATTTCATTATGTCTCCCCGACCCACTTCAGAATGAGCATATCAGCAAAGGAAATCATCTTTGGTGTAATGTTTCATCAAATATGCAATGTCACACCAACCCGCTTCAGAATAAGTATATCGGCATGAGTTTGGCCGTCGGGCTGAGGTCATAGTGAAATCATATTGTCTCCCCGACTAGTGCATGTGGAAGTCTATCGGCAAGAGTTGTGGCATTGTTATATGGTCTTAGCGAATTTGATTTGTTACACCGACCAAAAACAAAAAGGTAGTCTCTTCGGTAAGAGCTAGGGTTTTCAGCGAGAGGTCTCGGCGAGTGACCTCCGGTCTCGCCGATGAAACACAAAAGAACTTTGTCGGCATACGATCTATCCTGTCTCAGCGACTCCAAGTGAATGAAGTTTTTTGGTATGACTCAAGCTTTCATCGAGAGGTCTCCCCGATATTGGTATTTTATAGTGATCCTCATAAGATAGAAGGGTGCATCGGTGAGAGAACCTTTATGTTACAACGAACAAGCCCATCGGTGAAACTCAATGTTGGTTGTATAATGTCTCCCCGACAGTATAATGTCACAGTGACACACAAGTGGTTGAAGACTTTCAGAAAGACATGGTGTGCTCTACAGGAGGTCTCTCTGATATCATAATGTTATAGTGATGCACATAAGGAAAAGGTTTCTATTGGTGTGAGAACTTTAATGTCTTGGCAATCTATTGTAAGCTCGGGATATTTCGGCAAAACAAGGGGCAGTCTATATAGTGTCTCTCCGACTATGTATTATTTTGGCGACTTGGAAATGAAAAAGGTCTTAGGCATAGGTATTGAATTTTCATAGCAACAATGTGTATCGAGCGACTCTCGGAAAAACATTATGAAGTCTACAAGAGGTCTCTCCGATATCGTTGTGTCACAGCGAAAATGAATTGAACGTCTGACAATTAAAGTTGCCTTTCGGCAGACCATCTCATCAATTGAAAAGAAAGTCACTTAGGGAAAAATTTGTCATTATTCTTTCTGACCGGGTATGGAACCCTAGCCTGGTTGCCATCATGAGAAAGCTTCATAAACTGTTCTTCACTTCTGTTGCTGGCCGTAATGGCTTCATCAGTGGTATATGGAAGCTCGACAATGGTTGATGGAGCCATGGGAGTTGCAGATCTATTTGGTACTTTTAATTATGTGTTTCATGCTGCTTATACTAGTTTATAATCACTATTTTCTTTAACTGCTCTCTGTATCTCTTTTACTTATATGACAAATGATGCCCTGAATGAGTATTGTCTTTCATACATTAGATGTTATGATTTTCTATGGTGGGCAGTTGTGCATTGTATGCAGAAAAATGTTCTCATAAGTTTCAGACTTGTTGAGGACAACTCTTAGCTGGGTGAAATGGTTCTTGTCTTGTTTGATTGTTCAGCCGTTACTCCTGAAGACAGTTACCTATTTGGCATTTAAATCAAGATGTATATATAGAAGCAAAAAAACTTATTTTTCTGTTTGACTGTTGATGTAATTCTGACATTATCATTCCTTGGCTATATGTAAATGTATGGATAAACTCTGCAATAAAAGAGGCAGAGACTTTGTAAATTTCTTCTCTACGTAGTATTTTGGGGATTCAGTTATTGAATCTTTAAGGTATTTTGTAGATGAGAAAACAGAGAGATATGTGCTTAACTGAAAACAGAGAAATCCTCTGAATCATTATTATTGTTTAAAACATAATTTGAGGGGTTGGTACTCTTTGAGATAGATATCTCTAAAAGAGGGGTTGGTGCTCCTTGAGTGGGTGCTCAAAAATCAGCCTATAAGGCATTGTGAACAGTTGATTAAAAGATTAAGCCTAGAAGGCATTTAGGGAGTGGTTTTTATACCCCAAGAGGGTTTTCCACTCGGTAAAATATTGTCTCTTTGTTTTTCTGTGTTCTCTTTGTTTTACTTTGCTGTTGTTGTTTCAGTTCACAATTGGGTCATTATTTTTCTCAATTCTATTTATAAATGATTGCATTCAACTTATGAATGCTTTAATCAGAGTGATTGAGATCAAATCCGAGCTGTGTGTTTAAATATTTGAAAAATTGGTCAAATAGTTAAGACACTGATTCACCCCCCCCTCTCAGTGTCATTTTAACTCCAACAATATCATGACATATAGGAAACATTGATCATCTCATATGCATTGCATTTCATCATTGCATAATATAGATTGGTTATTCTAAGCATCTCATAAACCATACATGTGCATTCATTACATAAGCATAAAAGGAACTATCACATGGATAGTATTAACTCATATCATGTATATATCATCAAAGCATCAATTGCATAAGCATACCATGTACATCATATCATATACATAAACATTATTAGATTATACATCATAATAATACTCATTTGCATCTATTGCATAATCATATAGCATCATATACATATCATCCATTTATCAAAAAAATTTCCCATAAGAAACATATCATACAGATATGCATCATCACATCATATCATGTGCATCATCATAATGTCCATAAATGAATCACTCTATCATACATGAGAGAGATAAATGAAAAATATTGCATCTCATACATTTTATCATCATCTTCCATTTAAATGCATAATATAGATTTGTTAGTCTAAAAAAATTGCATATCATAACATGTGCATACATAATCATCGTAAAAATGCATAAGAAAAGGTACTAAAAAGAAATGCATCCATCACATCATAACATCATAATTTCATACATCACATGGCATCATATAGAATCATCACATTGCATCATACAAAATCACATCATCCTCACATAAAATAGAATCATTTCATCACATATAAACCATCGCATATAGAAAATAGAATCCATCCATAATGCATAAATAAAATAGGACACATCATACATCATATCAAATCATCTCATCTCATATATATCATCAAAATAATATACATTGTCATGGTACAAATTAGGATCAAGTGTGAATCAATCAATATAAAGTACAATCACCCATAGGGCTATCAAAAACAAGCCCATGGATCACAAAAATAATATTGTCTCTAATCAAAAGGTGAGCTAGCCCTATTGGCTGCCTTTACCCTCACTGACCTATCTCTCTCCATGATCCTCTAGAGGTTAGTACCTTGTTTATTGTGAAAAATATGGGACTCAAGACACTTGGGCAACCTAATGATAATGAACTCTATAATAATCAACCTCTTGGACTACCTCCCTATATGCTCATCAAGAAACTAAGCTCCAAGAGGAGGATATGCTCATAATAATCAAGGTAGGGTCTCCAAGTGAAAACTGTCATCTCATCGATGACCCACCGCTAATGTTGAATCCTGGTTGTTCCTATATGAGAAAAGGTAAGAACACCCATGTATCTCCAAATAATGGGATCATCCGGCTCCATATCAACCGGTGTAACTCTAACAAGGTGAAGCACTGCAATGTGCTCCTAGGCCCAAATGTGTAGTGGTGTGACTCCCAATCCAATAGCCTGGCTATCACAGTATGCAAACTCATATAGATCATGGTAGAGGGAGGCCAACATCACTGGCTGGCCCCCAGGAAAAGAAATCCCTTCGTTGGAGCATCCGCTCCCAAGCAAGTCCCCATCTTAGGCTGAAATATCAACCACGTTGATTTGGTGCCATGAGTCTTAAGTTGATCATAGCTACTATCAATCTAAAAGGTAGTACCACATGCCTGTACTACTCTAGCTCGATATGGCCCTCAAAAAATATAATCTTGTCTAGGCCCATGATATTGTAGCAAGTATCCCTCCCGAACTCCACATCATAAATCACTCGCTCTTTGTGGATCGGAAAATGAAAAATGTGCCACACGTCCTCCAAGGTAATTGTGACCTTGTCAGTGGGGAGGTGGAAGTAAGAAGTCTCATTGTGCCAGTGCTCTACTAGTGTTGTCATCAGGCCCAAATGTGTCTGGATAACTAGGGCATATGCCACTTACCATAAGCCAATCACCCCTAGGTGCTCCTGGAGTACTTCATCCAAAGGGGGATCATGAGTCAATTTGGCCAAAAGGGATGATTAGTGCTCTCACGAGTGGACTAGCTCAATGTCCTCCTACATCAAGAAATTCACCATGTCAAGTTTTGTAAAAAAACATGATCTTGTTTGAAGTTTGTGCAACCAAATCAACATATTCACCACTATTTGTATATGCATTGTAGTTTGAAGAGGTTAGTGATGCTATATGGCACTGCTAAGAGCCTAAAAGTTCCAAACTCCGTTGCCATGACACAGTTTGCAAGCGACCTAGTTTAACCCCTAGACCTAAATTTCAAACAACACTACCGCGACACTATTTTCATATGCCCACATGACACTGATTTGAGCTTTTCAGTAGCACTATATAACATCGCTTGAATTTGTTGACTCCTAGACACTAATAAATGCACTCAAAAATAAAAAAATGAAGTTAGGGAAAGATGACATACCACTAGTCCTATGCCAGGAAGCCTCTAGAACACTCGCAGATGCTTGGAAATGTCATAGGGAAGCATACGTTGCACAATCTCAATCAATGCTCAGATCTCAAATATAATAATTCTAAAGGCTATGTGTGCAAATGAATTGGAAGTGGCCCCCTAGGGCCTATTGAAGCCTAAAAGTTAGGGTTTTGGACCCCCCATCCTATTTTTTCCCAACCTAGGGCTGTTTTGCATCATTTTTTTGTGTTTTTGAATGTTTTTTGCATCTTAGAGCCTTTTTGGACCCATTGGGCACCTTGTCCTCTTTTTTTCGCGAGATCACCCAAAAATCAAATTTTTTTGTCTGATCTCTTGAGGGGATAGTATATCAGCATGTTTCTTCTCACCGGGGCAGCAATGGGGCAATTTTGAAAATTGATTTTTTTTTGAATTTTGATTGAGACAATTTATTCTTTGAACCAATGCAATAGGTGCATTGCTTCAAAGAGGGGCAAAATGTAGACACAAAAAATGTACCAATCACACTTGATCCTAATTACTAACATCGTTTCGACCTGAATCATCTTCTTTGCTAGTCATCACCTTTCGTCCCTTGATTAAATAAATCAATCTTATTTAATTAATCCTCTAATCTCCATTTAATTAAATAATTCATTTTATTTAATTTTAAATCCCTAAGGTCATTCTATTAAATTAAATCCATCTTTAATTTAATCTAACATCATCCCCTTTTAATTAAATAAATCAAAATCTTTATTTAATTAAGTCTAAGTCATCTTCCTCTCATTTTGATTTAAATTAATCCTCAAATCTAAGTCAAAATGGTCAAATAAACTAATCTCCTTTTAAATTAATCAAATCTTGATTAATTAAAGTTTTAATCACCTAAATCCTCTAGATTTTTCTACTTGCTCAATAAATCATTTCTTTTGATTTATTAATTCCCCTAATTACTTTCAACATGGAATCAAAAGGGAATATTCCTCCAAGTTTGAAAATCCCTCCAAATAGACTTTTTACATCCAACAAAGCATTCAATATCTCTTACATGTCCTTCTGCATTGAGCCAAGTGGCATTTAAGTCATTTCTTTCTCCCTCCAACATGTCATTTCACAAATTTGAAATTCCACCTAATATCATTTATTGGCACATTCATCAAAATGTGCTCCACCTTTGTCCACTCACATGTTGACAAGTGGGTCAATGCTATTAGTTGGTCTTTTATCCCACATTCATCCATTTTCCCTCATTCTTCAACATTCTCATCTATAAATAAGAGGCTTTCCTTTGTATTTTGGATCCACAACTTATTGCAAAGTTACTATCTTCATATTTAGAGAAAATTCATCTATTTCCATAACATTTTTCCATCATCATAGCTAGGTTATTACAAATTTCATCAAGGAAGCACATTGTTCATCATCATCAAAGTGGATCAATCTTCATCAAGCTTGCAAAAGAGTTGGGAAAGGGCCAATTTCCACATGAAATTGGCACGAATTCCCCCATGGGATTGAGAGTTTGAATGCTTACATGGGATTTAATAGCTTTTCTTGTTTTGTTCTTTATTTTCCTACTTTGAGCATTGTAGATGAATTGCATGGGGAATCTTAGTTCTAACTTTCATATGGATCTAATATTCTGTTTGTTTGCTATGTTTATGCAGGTCTAGGATTGGGGTTCACAGTGTTATGGAGGGTATTGGGTAAGGGTGTAAATTATCTATTTAGGTCCCCAAATGTAAAAGGATTTGTCTTCTTTATAGCAGCCACTTGGGTATCAACATGTTGGGTTGGTTGAGGGGGATTTAGTTGAAGAAAGCCTTTATTTTTTTTCCTAAAAGGTTGGTAATTGTTTCGAGTCATAGATTCAAACTTTTCAAGATGGATAGAGGTGGGTTTTGTTTCATGAATACTAACTGAGTTTTGACAATCATGAAGGGCAGTACACAAGTGCATGAAGGAAGAAAATTTCATCATACCAAGCTTATCTTGCACCTTAGTTTGTAAGTTCTCAATGAACATTTGTTGAAGGTGAGTATTAAGAATCTTTATGTTGATTTGGGAATAAAGAAATTGGTAGTGTGATCTCATCAAATCAGCTAAGGTCATCTTAGAGGTCATGTGCACTTGTAAATGGTTGATAAAGGCCTCAACAAGTTCATTCACTGAAAAAATTGAGTTATTCAGTAATGAGGAAACTAATTCTAAAGTAGTATCTTTCAAAGACCTAAGGAAAAGCTTAGCTAAGAGATTATCTTCAAGCATGAAATCACTACATTAGGTGGTGTAAGCGGAAACATCATTTGAAGGATCTCCTTTCCCTCAATATTTCTCAAACCTAGGAATCTCTATACCTTGTGGTATCAACATTCTTAATATCTCCAAGTATAACAGATTGCTTCTAACATCGTATGAAGGTTTACCATTTTGATTTTTGTTTATGGTGGATTTTTTTTGTTGAAGGGATGAGACATTTTGCAAAAGTTGGTTAAGGATGGCATCATTGGTTGTGTTTTGGGATGGAGGTGAATATGGTGGAGGTGTATATGTGTTTGAGGGGCAAGTGAATGGAATACTTATGGGAGGTAAAGTGGTAGGAGATATGATGTGAGATGCCACAAAGGTACAAGGATTACTAGTGGAAATACCCAAAGTAGGAATGACATTGCTATTAGGTTGCATTGTTGTGGTAACTTGAGGGTTGGTATAAGTAGGAATAGAGGCAATGGTTGTAGGAAAAGGAATTTGGTTTCCTCCTTGACTTTGAGCATTGTTCAAAGTTTGAGCATAACTAGTCATTGAGGTAAGATTTTTTCCAAAATTTGAGCTAAGTTACATGCAATCTCTATTCCTTTTTCACTTTCAATAATTTAGTGTACGTTATCTATGGTAGGAATATAGGTGTTGGAAATTTTTTCAATACTCACCAATTTTTGTAGATGTTCCAATTCTTCATGGATTTGGATTAGGTTTTCATGAGGGACACTAGTAAGCATTGTTTCAACACTTGTCATACTACTTGAAGGTAAAGAGTTATCAATGGTATGGTCCATACCTAGTGCACTAGTGTCAACACTATGAGTGAAAGAGCTAGATAACCCAATATCCACAATGAGTGTGTTATCATGGGATGACATGAGTCTCAAAATACGTCTCACTATAATATTAGAAATAGGACACCAAGTTGTAAAGCTCATAGAAGGGTCAATCAAAGAAGGATAATGAATGTGAGATAAATTCAATGAACACACGATAAATGATATGATTTAATTCCAATTCTTATGTTTAGAAATGCACTTGAAATGAAACCACTTTTGAAAATATTTCCAATGATAGTAATTTCGTAAACTAAAATAGTAATGTAAAGACAACAACCAAAAGCACAAAGGACAAAATTAATTTTATAAAATGAAAATTCAAAAATAATCAAGGACTAATACACTCAGTTGGGTGTATGGATCCCAATTAATATTTTTGATAGGTTCAAGAAATGAGAAATAGATAGCATAAAATACCCAAAAATATGGAAAAAATACTTGTATAGGGACTAAATAGCCTAGGTGGGCGAATGAATCCTAGATTAGGGTTTTTAATCCTGAATCAACAAATTCTAAGTTGCTTTTAATGTGTCTATGTTGTATGCTCAATTGACTATTTGCAAGTATAGATTTCCAATGAAATTAAATGATGCAAAATGCAAAAGTAACCTATATGCACTTTTTTCTAATGCAATGTTTAGAAGCCCTAAATGCAATTAAACTAATACAAATATAATGTAAAGTTAATGTAATCTAGATCTAGGACTACAATTTTCCCCAATTCAAAAATTCAATTGGGTCTAAAGGTCGGGTTCACCAAAATGAACACAAGGGAAATAGGGTTCCACCTTTTGCGAGATGGAACTTGGGACCTATTTCAAACTTTAGTTCATTAGGAAACCAAGATCCCTCAACCAAGTGACTTAATTGGGGTATGGTTAGGGGTTTCCTTGGATAATAGGAGGGGGTTTCACCATTAAACAATGCTTTCAAAGAAGAAATTGAATGCACCATGCAAAAGGGATAAATGGGACTAATACACCAGGTAGGGTGATTTAGTCATGTTTATAGGGTTTTAATGATACTTTTGTATCCTCTAGTGATCTTCTATAGCTTCCTTCTTTTATGATATCCAAGTCTAAAAGTTTGAATTCTAGTTTGTTGGTGTGTTTCTATGAAGATGAAAACTTCTTGACAACTTTGAAAAAAATTGCAACATTTTCTTCAAAGGATCTCCAAGCTCCAATTCACCTAGATCTACAAACACACATCAAGAGGGATTTTTTTTTTTGTTAGGGAATAGGGGTTTTCCTTGGTCAAACCCTGTTTTGGTAATTAAACCTTGAAACGAAATGGAATAACATGAAGGAATGATGAATGAAAAAATTCAACGTTGTAACTCACCAAACCCTTGAAATGAAGGATGCAAATGTTTGAAATGGCTTCAATGGATGTGGATCTTGACTCTTGATTGAATTCTTGAAACTTTATCTTGAATTCTTGCTTGAATCATGAAACCTACACCACAAATGTTAGCTCACAAACACACATGATGCATGAATACTTTTACATGATGCTTGAATATTGAATGTAGCTCCAAATGCCTAATGATTTTCTCTTGAATGCTCTGTTGAAAATCCTACATGACTTGAAAAATTGATAGCTTGTTCTTCTTTTTCTTGTTAGGAGAAACGTAATGAAACAACCTCATACTTATACTTGTTTATGCCCAATTTCCTAAAATTACAAAACTACAAGTTGACATTCAAAAATTGGGTCTAAGGATAATAAAATATCAACAAGAATTTGAATTAAAATAGGTCCTAGGTTAAAGTGGGACTCATATTCCAGGTTGGGTGTATGAGTCCCAAGGGCTTAAACCTAGGACACAGATTTCAAGAAGTGTTATGTCTGATGTGACATTTAAAATTAGGTCACGAGACCCAGAGAGGACCCATATGCCCAAAGGGGCATATGAGTCCTAGATCCCTAAATCTAGAACACATATCCAAAAACATTAAATTATTATTTATCATTTATGATATTTTAGGATTATCCCTAGACAAATGCATTTAATTTGGCTTGTGGATGTAAAAATAGGACCAATTAAGCCAAATTTTAATAGTGAGGACCCAAACAAGTGTGAAAATGTAAAGGGATACATTTTCCTACACCTAAAAAACTATATCAAGAAGAATAAAATATAATAATCTGCTATACCATAATATATGTCTCATATAAACTTGCACTCCTTAATTTTTCTACCCTTTGATTCATCTCAATTCTCATGAAATTACACCACAAATCTTAAGATCCTACACAAGTGATAAAATAAGTACAATCATCTCTTTTCTCATCCAAGTGAAAAAACACCAAATCCATTATGTATTACACTATAAATTATCTACATTTATTTTTTTAAATTGAAAGTTTGATTTCATACGTCAATTTTATTATCAACTATTTCATAGAAATATGTGGCTTCATGGCACGAAAATTCAACAATAGTAGAAAATATGACAACTAAACCTATACAAATACATTAATGTTTGGAGAAAGATTAGTGATGACTATTAGAAGTCAAAAAATATATATTATGGGTGAAATTTATGCCCCCTAAAATTAAATTGCTCCATTATGCTTAAAAGGGGTCTAGGGTACCTTACAACCAACGTTAGTGAGTGGAGCTTTAGTGGTGAGTTGTAAATAGTGGTGTTTAGAGAAAAAATTTGGCTCCAAACTAGTGGTCGATCTCAAAGCATATTTAAATGTTTTTTTTTTATAAATATGTGTTCTATCCATATGGGGTTGTGGCTCCAACCCCACCCAACTAGGAGCTAGGGTTGTGGTTCTAATGGTTCATCAACCTAGTTGTCACTAGTCAAGGGCCAACCAACTACCAAAAAGGATAATAGCCCTATATTAATTATCAACTGATTATTTGCTAGCACAATCTTGACACACTCTAGGGTATGGGGGTCTATGAATCCCCCCTATTAATTTTCTTTCCAAATAAATTTTATTTCACAAGGAAATTTTTATTTAGTGTCCTCAACCATATACCCATATAGTCGAATACGGTAGGGGAAAAAATATGTTTTTATCGCTTTGGCCAAAATAGGAAAATTTTTATGTCAGTATTTATTTCTTGAGCCTTCTAGATCTATTGGAAAGGTCTTATTTTTCCCAAGGTATCATATGTGAAACTTATCCCAAAAAATCCTCTTGGTAAACAACAAAAATAACTCTTTTTGACTCTCATTTTCAATCCCTAGGTTTGCAAAAACTCACAATTTCGCAAACCCCAAAACCCCAAGTATACACTTTTAATCTTGCACAATATATCTCATACCTTGAAATGTCTAAAATCTCTTCAACATTATCATGGATTCAAATTCACATCAGATCTTATTATACAAGGGTTAAAACAAAATAAGATTCTCTCACATCCTTAAACCACAAACTTGGCTCTAATACAACTTGTTAGGAAAATACTACAATTTGATCAAATAATTTCCTACTTTACCCAATGAGAGAAAAAATTTCATGCAAGCTTACAAAATAACTATATTTAAAGATCAAATACATACCACAAGATAAAAAATTATATACACTAGTAAAATCCTCAAGAAGGAAAACAATCAACCTCCCAAAGAATCCAAACTTAGTGTATTATTTAGTAATAAAAACATTACAATACACTTATAGCTCATCTCCATGCATAATTTTGAAACATAAAGATCCTCCAATGTATTCTCCATGTGTCCAAGCATGTATCCAAATATCCCATTCCATGCTTCATATATGAACTTTTCAAAAGATAGATCAATACAATGATAGCCAAGGCAAAACCACTAACCAACTAAATACCCAACCTCAACCGCTAAACATGGGATTATTTTTATAGAATTAGACTCACACAAAACAACCAAGTGGTAGGGTAAAATCATGTGTCTCAAAGCCATGAGTACACAAAACTATTGACCCTAGCATTTACTTTTTGGTACTAAGTTTCCTAGTATTAAATATTTTCCCATATGCAACCCACATATAAAATATCTAACCAATATTACCTAAAACTTTAAAAGTTCCACCAAAAAAAATATTTAATGTGACTAAACATATCACCTAAGATGCACCACAAATAAATATTTATTTTTCATAATTAAAATAATTCACTCATATGTAATTTTGATGGATGAAAGGGGATTAGAAGAGATTGAATATCGATGAGTTAGAATTGATAGTTTGATTAGAAGATAATGTAAGAGCTAATAGTGAGCTCTAATACCCCAAGATCAACTATAAAACCGAAGATAGATATTCACAAAAGAGTAGATCAATAGGATAATTTTTGTAATGTCCCCTAGTTTATTAATCCTAAAAGAAAACATAAAGCACTAATTAGGACATATCATGTATTTTACCAACACATCATTTTATCTATGTAACTTACTTTAAGGCTCTATATACAACATGAAATAACAATAATCTACATAATTTAATGGCGAATTCATTTAAGAGTAAGGAAAATAAATGCATTATTATTTAGGGCATTAACTATTGTGTTCATATATGACTTCTTACTCACAAGCAGAATAGATCTTCACTTCATTCCTCTTCCTAACCTTGTTGGATGGAAGATTTACTGTGCCAAGGGTGCGTGCACGATCTCGAGTTGGACACCCTCAAGGTTTACTACCTATCCTGGGCTCTTTCCAACATTGGCCGATTTACCCCCCTTTCCCTCCACACACTCCCTATCGAGTGTTAGCGAAAAGGAATGTCAGCTTGAAGTCTATTCATCAAGGTAAAGCCATCATAGTTTTGATAAGGCACAATAATTGTTGTAAGCAACATTATTGTGGCTTTTCCAAATTCATATTGCCCTACAATGTATAATACATTTAATCGATTATCACATAAGTTTTACTGATTCTAATCAAGATTCAATGTTGTCTCATATTACATTTAATCAATATTACAAATCATCATGGGTTTACTCTTACACAACCACATAACTAGACACGTTGAATTTATTATTATGAAATTTGAATTACTTACTGAACTGAATTGGTAGATCTATAATTATTTATTCCAACGCATCAAGGAGATAACATATTTTATTCATAATTACTAATACATTGTATTCAATGTACAGATTAGAGAAATCATCCATTATTTGTTTCTGATTTCTTATACGTAATTATTATGCTATATTTCTATTGTAGTAATTTCTCATTATTCCTAGAATATACAAGTTTTCCTTAATTTGAGAGGGTACTTACCTCTATTGGATGTGCCTTCTATAGCATCACAGCTCTCCTTTGTCTTTAACACAATTTTGGTTGCTTCCTTGGTTTCATCCTTTCCACACAATTCCTTCTCTTGTACGTATTTTCCTTAGTGATGGTTTCTTGTTCTTGGATGGGATCTCCCTTTTAAATATTTCCAAAGACATGTATCTATTTTCCGGTTATCACCCTTCCAAGGATCACATCTTTTGATCCAACCTATTTGTTAATCACTAACTACAATTTCAAGCTCATGGAAACTGATTAAAGGTGATTAAACTTGACTAAACCACTTCATATTATTTTAATATGTTTTTATTGTAAATAAAGAAGATATATCTGAACTGAGACATAAATTATAGAGCAACTGGTAATTATATTGAGGGATATGATAGTTCGCCCCCTCTAAAATTGCTTGTCCTCAAGAAAGTTTCAAACTTGGATGCTTTAGGATCTATTCACTTTCCCATGTAGAATCTTCCTCTGGTAACCCCTTCAACTTAATCAAGTATTCAAGGATAATTTTGTTTCTCAACTTTTTCCCCCGCATGTTTAAGATCGTTTCAAGTTCCAAAACAAGTCTTCCCTCATCATCAAGAGGTGGTAACTCTACACATGGAGTAACTTGTTGTCCAAGAACCTTTTTAAGTCTGGACACATGGAAGATATTGTGAATCTTGCTATTGCTAGGAAATTCCAACTCATAGGCTACTCTTCCTATTTTCCTAAGAACCTTATATGGCCCATAAAATCAAATTTTTAACTTCTCTGCACTGCTTATTTTAATTGAAGATTGCTTGTAGGGTTGGAGTCTCAGAAAAACCAAATCTCCAACTTCAAATGTTCTTTTGACCTGATTCCGATCAACATAAATTTTTTGTTGATTTTGAGAATGATGAAGTTATCTTTGAGAGCTTTAATTATATCCACACTTTGTTGTATGAAGTCTTTGGCACTCAACACTCCGCTATCCAAAATGACTAAGCTTCTGAAGGTATTTGCTTCATATCCATATAGAGCCTTGAAGGGGCTCATTCTAATGGACATATGGAATGTTGTGTTGTAGCAATATTCTCTCAAGAGCAACCATTTGACCCAAGATTTTTGTTGACCTGTAACATAATTCCTTAATTATCCCTCCAACCACTTATTCACAATTTTTGTTTGGCCATCAGTCTAGGGGTGGTAGCTAGTACTTGGGGTAAGATTGGTACCTGTGAGCCTAAAGAGTTCTTGCCAAAACTAGCTAAGTGAGTGGCTATTGTGATCACTGACTATATTCTAAGGTAAACCATGCAACTTGAAGATTTCTTTGAAGAATACTTCAACTATTTGGGGTGCTCTAAATTCCATGGATATTGGAAGGAAGTATGCATACTTAGTTGATCTATCCACTATCACAAAAATGCAATCTTTCCCTTGAAATTTTGGCAATCCAGTGATGAAATCCTTTGAAATACTTTCCCACTTTTGGTTTGGTATAGGTAGTGGTTGAAGTAAGCTTGTTGGATGATTTAATTTTGCTTTATTCTTTTGACAAGTCATACATTCTTGAACATATTTTCCCACATCCTTTTTGAGGCCTTTCCATGAATATCATTCCCTTATTTTCTTGTAAGTTTTATAATATCTGGGGTGTCCTACCAAGGAGGAATCATGGTATTCCTTCAAAAATTTCTCCTTAATCTTGGAAGGAAGATTCTATCTTTGTACAAAATGATATCTTCCACTACCTTAAACTCACTATTGGGTGCATTCCCTTCGAGTATTTCTTGAGCTTGAGGATCTTTTGTATATTCTGCAATAATGTCGTTCCTCCAACTTCCAGTGATGTTGGTGATTGTATTAACTTGTGGGTGTCTATACAAGGCATCAGCTACCACATTATTAGTTCCTTTGACATATTCAATATCAAAATTGTAAGCTTGTATTTTTCTTACCCACTTTTGTTGGTAGCCATTTAAGTCATTTTGATTAATAAAGAATCTTAAACTATTATGATCTATCTTGATATTAAATTTCCCACAAACCAAGTATTTCTGGTATTTAGCCAAGTCATGCATGATGGCCAACATCTCTTTATCATAAATAGAATAGTGTCTTTCAGTTTCTGTAAGTTTACGACTTTCAAAAGCTATAGGGTTTCTTTTCTACATTAGAATTGCTCGAATTCCTTCCCCCGAGGCATCACATTGAAGTTCAAGTGGTTGGACCATGAAATCTAGTATAGCTAAGATGAGACATGTACACATCGCCTCTTTGAGTCTTTCGAAAGCCTCTTGAGATCTTTCATTCCACACAAAAGCCCCATTCTTGGTTAGGTTTGTGAGTGGAGCAGCTATCTTTGAGAATTTTTTCACAAAATGCCAGTAATAGCTACAAAGCCCTATAAAACCTGTGAGTTGGGTAAGAGTTTTTGGTTTTGGCCATTCCTTGATGGCCTTGATCTTTTCTTCATCAACACTAACTCCTTGGGCACTAATTTTATTCCCTCGATAAAGGATCTCTTCTAGTCTGAAGGGTATGTGTAGGATTGTCCTGGAAAAAATAGGCCCTTAAGTGGCAAAAAATTCAAAAAAATCAAAGTTAGGAAACTTGACATAAAAATTTGAATAATTTATCTATATTATTTTAAAAATATGTAAAAATAGAATCTGTAACAAATTGAATGTAGTTTCTAAACTACTAGATTTGTTTGGAAAAAAAAATCTATTTGGTGAAAATTTGAAATTTCAATGTAGTAGTACTTAAATTTCAGGGAAAAAATAAGAAGTGTCTGTCTGACCACCCTATCCACAATAAAATAATGATATATTTTATAAGATGTTCGATATAAGTAAAGGAATCATGTCCCAATGTGATGCATATTCATTTGTAATTTTTTTCCAAGTAAATAATCAATTATGATTTATTTGTTACAAATTTTTAAAAATATAAAAACTCATATGTCTGACCACCTTAACTTGGTCAAAATGTCATGAAATTCAATTTTTATTTTTTTAGTCCTATAGTATGCGAAGCATAGAATGTGACACATGTTTTGGATTCAAAAATTGTGATACTGTTTGAAAGCTATAGATGTTTTTCAATTAGCTTATCAATCAAACTTTAATCGTAATTCAAATAAGCATAATTTATATTGGTGGAAATTTGAAAATCTCCTTTGAAAACCCTTTTCGTTTCAACAATTTTGGGTAAAAAATAATTCATCAGCCACATGCCCATCATATTGCCACTTTTTGGCCCATCATGATCTTGTACATACCCTGAACTCACATTTAGAGGCTTTGGAATACAATGATTCTTGTTTCAATATCCCTAATACTTCATCAACATGCTTAAGATGTTCCTCCCAAGTCTTGTTGAAGATTATTATATCATCAAAGAATATTAGTAGAAATTTTTCTTAACTGCTTCCTAAAAGTGTGATTCATACATGACTAGAAGGTGGTAGGGGCATTTGTTAGCCCAAAAGGAAGACCTAAGAACTCAAAATGTCCATAGTGACATCTGAAAGTAGTTTTGGAAATATCTTCTTCTCTCATTCTTATTTGATGGTAACCCGATCTTAAGTCAATTTTGGAAAAGTAATTTTCACCATGAAGTTCATCTATGAGTTCATCCACTTTAGGAATGGGGTATCAATTCTTAATGGTCTTCTTGTTTAAAACCCTATAATCAATACACATTCTCGTGGTTCCATCTTTTTTCTTAACAAGTACAACTGATGAGGCAAAGGGGCTTGAGCTAGGTTGGATGTGTCCCATTTCCAGAAGTTCTTTAATTGTCTTTTATATTTCCTCCTTGTATTTCTATGGATGTCTATAAGGGGTGGTGATCACTAGTTTTTCCCCGTCTTTCAATTCAATGATATGTTCAAAGCCCCTCTTGGGTGGCAAACCATGTGGAATATCACCAAAAAATTTCTTGTGTTTTTCCATAATAGGTTGTATGTCAATGTGAATAGATTTCTCTTGAGGGGTAGACTTATCTAAAATCATGCATTGCATTCCCACTCACCTTGACCTCGGTTCAAGATTCTTTCTATTCTTTTGCAAGTGACCACTTGAGGTGATCCATCTGGTAGTCCCTTTAAAGTAACTTCTTTCCCTTGGTGTTGGAAGCAAAGTGTTAGATTGGGGAGGTCAAACATGAAACATCCCAAGAAATAGATCCATGGAGTTCCCAATATTACATTTGCATCCAAAGGTACTACATAAAAATATTCTTTGATAGGGTGCCCTCCCAAGATTATTTCTAGTTGGGGAACCACTTTTGTGCATTGGACCATAGCCCCTATAGTTGTGGCTAATGCAAAACCTCTAAACTCTTGAGTTTTTAACTTCCTTTTTTCAACTAATCTTTCATCTATGAAATTGTGGGATGACCCACTATCCACTAAGGTGATTACTCTTTGGCCCTTAAGGGTACTCTTAATGCAGAATGGGTGGTGTTTGGAAGTTTGTGTGATTGTGGCAAGAGTTACATGTTCATCTCCCTCATATCTTGCTCTCTTGCATACATTCTCTTTATTAGGGGTTACTTCAAACTTGTGGACTCATTCCTTTCTTCCACATTTATGCTTAGGTGGCCATTCTACTTTGCAGTAGCAACAAAGGCTCTTCCTTTTTTTGTTCTCCCTCTTCCCACAAGTGTGCCCACACTCCCATGGGCCTTTACATGTGAAGCAAAAACCTTTTTCCCTTAGTTTGTCTCTTTCTTCTTTGGAGAGGGAATTGTGATGTGGTTTATCTTTCTTGTGAGAGTGTTTGTAGTGGTTGCTTGGAGTTTTATTTCTTGTTGATGTAGATTCTAACCTTAAGGATTTTTCTATGGCATCTTCTAGATTTAATGGGTTAAGAGCACTTACTAGCCCTCTAAGTGATTTTGTGAGTCCTTCCACAAAAAAGGTATGTGAGTCTATCTTCCCCAATTCTTGAAACT
This sequence comes from Sequoia sempervirens, assembly GCA_007258455.2. NCBI lineage: Eukaryota > Viridiplantae > Streptophyta > Pinopsida > Cupressales > Cupressaceae > Sequoia > Sequoia sempervirens. Next base: position 27,897 of record VDFB02332417.1, read on the forward strand.
CAATCTGAGATTTTCTTAAATTCATTTATATAGTTTTCTACTTCCCCTTGTTGTTTTAGTTGAGTGAGCCTTTTAAAATATTCTTGTGGATGTTTCCTATCAAACCTCCTTATGATTTTTTGTGAGAATTCTTCATAAGAAGTTATGTTTTGGTGGCCTAGGGTGAGGACTCCATGGTGCCACCATTCATGGGCTAAACCTTCCAAATGTAAAATTGCAAATTGAAGTGCATCTTCTTCTATCATTGGGATGAGGGTAAAATAGTTGTTTAGTTTTTGCAGCCAAGAATGTGCTGTAATTTTGTTTGAGCCATCAAAGTTAGGCAAGGTCACTTTATTCACCTTATGATTCAATTCTTTATTTTGTGGCTTCTACCCTTTCCTAGGGGTTTCATGTCTTTTAGCTTTGCAGAATTCCCTAAATGACACAAGTTCTCTAAGTTGGGGTTCAAGATCCCTATAAGCTCTAATAATTTCTCTGATGCTATTTGGAGTTGGGTCCATCTCTTCCTCCCTTCTAGGATCATTTCCTTTGGTTAAGAAGGGGGGTTTGGGAACTCTAGGTGTAAATAGCCCATTATTTGCTTCTAAATGGTTTGAACTTACATCTCTTCCATTATTTTTCAAGTTGCTAATCGAGTTCATAAGGGTTTGATTAGTTTTCTCCCTAAAATCCCTTAGTTCATTGGATAATTGTTCAGACATGGATCCCTTTTTTTGGTGAGCTTGCATTCACCCTAGTACAGGATGACACGATTATGCTCTAATACCAATTGTAATGTCCCCTAGTTAACAAATCCTAAAAAAAATCATAAAGCACTAATTAGGACATATCATGTATTTTACCGGCACATTATTTTATCTATTTAATTACTTTAAGGTTCTATATACAATGTGAAATAACAATAATCTACATAATTTAATGGTGAATTCATTTAAGAGTAAGGAAAATAAATGCATTATTATTTTGGGCATTAACTATTGTGTTCATATATGACTTCTTACTTCGAAGCAGAATAGATCTTCGCTTCATTCCTCTTCCTAATCTCGTTGGATGGAAGATTTACTGTGCCAAGGGCGTGTGCATAATCTTGAGTTGGACACCCTCAAGGTTTACTACCCATCTTGGGCTTCGTCTAACATTGGACCGATTTAGCCGCCTTTCCCTCCACACACTCCCTATCGAGCGTTAGCGAAAAGGAATGTCAACTTGAAGTCCATTCATCAAGATAAAGCCATCATAATTTTGATAAGGCACAATAATTGTTGTAAGCAACATTATTGTGACTTTTCCAAATTCATATTTCCCTACAATGTATAATACATTTAATTGATTATCACATAAGTTTTACTGATTCCAATCAACATTCAATGCCGCCTCATATTACATTCAATCAATATTACAGACCATCATGGGTTTACTCTTACACAACCACAAAACTGGACACACTGAATTTATTATTATGAAATTTGAATTACTTCCTGAACTGAATTGGTAGATGTATAATTATTTATTCCAACGCATCAAGGAGATAACATATTTTATTCATAATTATTATTATATTGTATTGAATGTACAGATTAGAGCAATCATCCATTATTTATTTCTGATTTCTTATACGTAATTATTATGCTGTATTTCTACTGTAGTAATTTCTCGTTATTCCCAGAATATACAATTTTTCCTTAATTCGAGAGGGTACTTACCTCTATTCGATGTGCCTTCTGTAGCAGCACGGCTCTCCTTTGTCTTTCACATGATTTTGGTTGCTTCCTTGATTTCGTCCTTTCCACACAATTCCTTCTCTTTGTACGTATTTTCCTGAGTGATGGTTCCTTGTTCCCAGATGAGATCTCCCTTTTAAATCTTCCCAAAGACGTGTCTCTGTTTGCCGGTTATCACCCTTTGAAGGATCGCGTCTTTTGATCCAACCTGTTTGTTAATCACTAACTACAATTTCAAGCTCATGGAAACTGATTAAAGGCGATTAAACTTGACTAAACCACTTCATATTATTTTACTATTTTTTTTTTTATTGTAAATAAAGAAGATATATCCGAACTAAGATGGAAATTATAGATCAATTGGTAATTATATCGAGGGATATGACAATTTTCTTGATATGGATGCAATAATACACAATGATATATAATGGATCAATGATAGTGCATACCTCTACACTACATAATGTGCATGGTATTTGTTTATATAGGTCAGATTGAGAGATAGGACAAGACAATATTATGGCAAGTGTCTTAATCCTATGTCATCATGAGACAGCTAAAGATAAGGTAAGATAAGATCACATGTTTACTAGTGATTGCTAGAAAGATTCCTAGACCTTAAAGTAAATTTAATATGTGCACATATGTGAATATGATCTACTAGCTGAACTATTTAGGTAATATACCCCATTCACACAAACACCCTCATTAAGTGCAATTTAAAGAGAAATAAACAAATTAAAATGATGTGGAAATGCAATGATAGGTACCAACAACTAGGCTATATTAGGTACCCATTTACAAATGATATATTGTAGAGTAAAGGTGACAAACTTTGTTGGAAAAAACCCCTCTTCATAAAGGAAAATGATGGAAAGCAAACATATCAAGTGATGGAAGAAGTGATGAATGGAGGACTCAACACAACCCACCAAGGACTACATCCATCATAAATATACAATAGATATCCACAAACAAAGTAAAACATTAAGTAGTTTTACCAAAAATAATTTTAAAAATTAGTTGATGGCATTTAAAGTGAGACACATATTGTTCTTTTTGATCCATGAAAAATTTAATAGCTTGGGCTAAGCCTCTTCTATCCAAAATAACTATCTTATTGGCTATAACCTTACAAAATTGAAACCAAGTGATCTAAAAGATTGAACTAACTATTTAAATTCAACAACACCCCTAGAACTAAGAAATTGCAATACTAAGGAGAAAGTCCAAATAAATTACTATAATAAATTATTGCTATCAATAAACCGCATTTTAATGTTACACATTATTTGATAGAGTAAGTGGTTGTATAAAAATAGGTTTATTTCTAGTAGCCTTGATGGGGTGTCACAAAAATGTTAAGCTATCATTGACAAGTTTCACAACTTGAGGACCAACGTAAAAATCTAAAAAAATGGAAACCAAGGAATGAAAATAGTTGATTAAGTCTAAATGTTATGGCCTTTATGCTAAGAACTTCTTCATTCTATTGCAATATAAAATTAGTCAAGAATTTGATTTTGGATTCTAAGGCATGGTTTTGGGATAAAACTTTATGTACATAAAACCTCAAGGTACCCTTCTTTCTACCCTAACAAGAACTCATTTTCCATGATTTGAGGATTGCTTCACCTCCCTTTCCTTTCAATACAATTTTGACAAGGCTTTGGATTGAGAGTGGTATTGTTAATTTGATAGGTGAATTCTTGCATGCTTCTAAGAAGTAAAAATATATTTTGAATTTCCTTCAAATTGAAAATGCATTGGAATGGATTTAAATAAGATCCTTTTAGAGTCAATTTTGTCGAAAAAGAATAGATAGTTTTGGTCTCAAGCACTCAATTATGTTAACATTCCCTAGCTCACTATTAAAGGAGGGTCACTAGTGATTCAAAATAGCATGATAAGAAGAATACAACTTGGTGGCATAAGGTTGAGTTTCAACATTATTGGGTAAATCCAAAATTTATTCAAAAAGCATTCCACTCCTTCTAGCCACTTGAGGATAATCTAGATCATTCCATGTGGTTTTATAGGTAAGGTTTAGGATGAGTTTTCAATGTTGGCAAAAGCTCCTAAAGGTGACCCACATTACTAGTCATGCACTTGGTGCTTCAGAGAAGATGACCCCCACTCTTCAAGAATAAATACGATTTTCTTCTAAATAAGAATAATAGTGATTGAAATATAAGGTAGAAAAATTAAGATTCTTTTAAAAAGTTAAGGATTAACAAAATATGATTATTCACTCCTAAGTTAAAAATGAAAGATTGAAGAGAATAATGATTTAGGTTCTATTTTAAAAAATTGCATGAGAATTGATCTTAAATTATGATAAGGTAGACTCTTTATAATTGAAATAGTCATGCTTTATAATATCTCTTATGGATTTTGTCACAAGATTTTTAACTTTTATTATTTATTTTTATAATAAAAATATGTCCTACATACACTTCATTTTTAAACTATTATATCCTTAATTATTAATTTTAATTACCTTAAATATTATTATAATTTAATAAATTAATATTTAAAAATTTTGAATTATCAAACTATTTCATTTATTACTTGAATTGTTATTTAATTTTTAGGACATGCTAGTGGTCTTACTTTATTGACTTTAACAATGCTTTGAAGTCACTAATGCACTTATAAACATAAACTAAAGCTTTTATATGGAGGAACACTTAATACACTTAAGTAATAGTTATCAAACTATTACACTTAATACACTTAAGTAATACTTTATTGACTTTAATTTTGAATTATCAAACTATTTCATTTATTACTTGAATTGTTATTTAATTTTTAGGACATGCTAGTGGTCTTACTTTATTGACTTTAACAACGCTTTGAAGTCACTAATGCACTTATAAACATAAACTAAAGCTTTTATATGGAGGAACACTTAATACACTTAAGTAATAGTTATTTAGAAAACCATATTCCTCATATGGTCAAACGGGAGCGTATATAGCGCTGTAGAAAAGTTTCAAGGCGGCGGAGCAGAAGATGTGCTCCTCTAACAACCTTTACAGCTTTCAGGAGCAATTCCAAGTCGAGAACCAGGAATGTCATACACCACTCGGAAGTTGCGCTGCTGATAACTCCCAAATATAGATACTGCGGAATCCGAAGAGCTTTCAGGAGGAGGAGCGAAAGCCAAGCATGCCACCGAGCCCTGAATATTCGCGCGAATTAAAAAATTACCCAGTGGCAAAGGCACGTCCACATTGTTATCAAAATGCAACGTGATCTGAGGCACCTCCAAGCCACCGGAGGGAATGTTGAAGCACGCATCGAAAATCGAGTACCGAGAAGCCCGACTGACATTAGAGAGTTGGCGGAGGAAAGAGTCTCTCAGAGAGCTGTAATCGGGTTCCACAAGCCGAGTGATAAAGGTTCCCGAGTCTATAATTGTCCTTTTCCCGCTCGACAGGGACACGAGCTCTTTCCCAACTGAGACTCCCTTCAAACCCACGTAATAGAACGAAGGGTTAGCAGCGTTCGTCAACAGGGGCGTAAATTTCAACCCGGAGAAGGCAAGTGTGGCTTTACCGAGCGCAAGGCAGCCCGTGGATGCAGAAGACGGGATGCAATAAGAGAAGGTTTTTTGGAACAGATTGGCCGTCTGTGAAAGAAACGAGAGCGAGTGCCTGCCAAAACCGACCAAACCAGGCGTGGAGGTAATGAGCCCTCGCCGAGCTTTGGCGCAGCCGAAAATAAAGCCCGGCATGGACTGCGAGCCCACGGCCAGCGAGTCCGTCGAGAGCAGCATGTTCACCTGGGATCCGTCGCCGTAGGTCTCCGTAAAGCTGCAGTTGTAATTCCCGCAGGTTGGAGTGCTGCCCAGTGCCTGGCACGTCCCCGAAGAACAGCTGAGGTATTTGTAGGTGGGTGACTTGGAGGGGTCAAAGACGTTCCCGGCGCAATCGGTGCAAGCCGCGCAGGGAATCCAGGTGATGTCACTGCCTGTGTCGAGGGTCGTGTAGAAACTCTGCTGGGGTGTGCCAAAGCCCAGATTGATTATGTAGCCTCCGCTCTTTAGAACCAAAGGAATGTCGGCGTCCTCTTGTGTAGTGAACCTGGTCGCTACCCGCGTTATTGCGCGGTAGCGCTGGATGTCGCCCTTTATTGACTCCAACATTGTGGCCAGCCACGTTGAGTTGTTGTTGCGGAAAGGGGAGCAATGGGCTTGGACGTGCATCAGAGGATAGCCCGTGCTTGATTTCCTTGGCTGAGCCGCAGAGCAGTTCTCCTTCTCCTCTGTGTCCTCGCGACTGAATAGTATGGGACTTACTTTTACAAGCTTACTGCTCTGAGCTACACCACAGCCCAGTAGCAGAAAAAGTAAAAGATGGAGCGTAGACATATTTTAGAGAAGCTGTGGAGATGGATGATAATTTGGGAAGAGGAAGCGAATGAACGATTTAAGTACTTGCGTGGGGTATTTCAGTCTTACACGCAACCGGAAGATTCCCGTCCATTTTTTTCTTGTGAAAAGACTACACTTTAGAACGTACGAAGATTTTCTTGAGGATTCTTTGAGCACTTTCGAAGAGCCTTGTCCACACGATTAAAAATCTCACTTATTAAAAAGAGAGATTGAATGGGTGATTGATAGGGAGTATGGATGATGAATGGATTTGAGAGGATTTTGATGGATATAATGGTTAGTCTGATTAAAATTTAAGAATGGTGTTTTTATTTTTCCAAGTTTAAGAAAGGAAATGAATGGTTGATTGATACAAAGGATAAAGAATTGGATAAGGGATGGATTTGAAATGATTTTATGGATATGACACTTTGTTAAGTAAATTATAGAGATTTAAAATTAAGATTTGTTTCTAATTAAAAAAATTTCATCTTAATTTTTGAGTTTAAAAGAGAAAGTAAATGATTGATTATATAAAGAATAGATAGGAAGTAAATGATTGATTGATGTAAAGAATAGATCATTGGGTGATGGTTGGATTTAATGGACTTCGATGGATATGATAGTTTATCATATAAATTATTTAGATTTAGATTTAATATTTATTTCTTTCTTCTATTAGTTCAATCTTATGTATACAACTAGAAATTTTAGTTCTATGCATTTTTTACAGATTATAATAGAAAATTACAAGGAGGAATGTGGACCGGCAATAGTCCTTATCAAGGGTTGCATGGTTGGAGTGGGATTTTGAGGAGGTGGATATAAAATGAGATTGCAACATGATATTTGAATGATTAAAGTTGCAAGTCATTATTTGTATGTTATTGTCATGTCTTGGTTTGGGCAATAGTTTATAGTGGGGAAAAATGATAATAAGAATAATCCTTTGCATTTACAATTGTGTTTTAATAGAAATTTTTAATGAAATATAATTTTGAGTTAAATATAAGTAGTTTATATTTCTTACATGCACTTTTTTTAACATAATCATTAATATTTATGTCAAGTGTGGATGTAGGTAGCTATATAGTTAATTAGCTACAACAAAAAAGGCTCCAACTCAATCAATTGATATTTGTAAACATACTCCTAGCTTGTACCAAAATTTGAGATTTAGAATGGGGTATGCGCATCAACGAAAACATAAAGTATAGAAGACTTTCATTAGATGTTTACCCTAGTAGACATGTATATAAAATATAGAAGTGTGTATAAGGTATGCGAGCTATTTTATACCTTTTGCATTTGAAAGTTTGTGCAAATTTGAGGATTTCTCAATAAATACGATCTCATGAAATACAATGATTGCAAGATATACATAAAATTGATTTTTTGAGAAGGATTTGGAAATTTTGAAGAAAAATCCATTAACAACTATAAAACTAAACACTACAAACTTTGTCAACATTCTTCACATAGCTAGGCAAAAGTAAGCAAAAACAATAGTGGAGGTTGATAGTCAAATGGTTATGGATTCTAGATATTACTAAAATAACTTATTGTATAGGATCCTTACATACAAATTTGCAATGATTCTTTCTAGTAATCAAGATCATATTAAGTGCATGAGTAGAACATACTCAAATGTTTGCAAACTCTAAAGACTCTAAGATAATTGATCACTACTGATTACATCTAATTCTCACTATACCTCTCAAGCACTTATCTATAGAATTAAAATAACTGAAGAAGTAAGTAAAAGAGAATTATCTTTACAATGCCAAGTAAATCGATTATAAAAGGAGGTTTATCAAACCAAAATTAAGGTTGATAGTGACTATCCTTGCACAAAGTTTATGTCAAATGATAAGTGTTGTAACCATCATAACTTTTATCTTTACACGTAGGAATATCCCACCACATTGTTGCATTAGAGGAATATATTTACATGTAGGATAATATTTATGAACCACTCATTGAAGAATATATAGATATTATCATAGAATAAAATAATGAGGTTGTTGAATCCCTACAAGAAGCATATAGTGAATCCTTTGAACCTGATGTTGATGATGAAATTCTAGTAGTCATGATGAATAGATCCTTGAGAACTAAAGGCTTTAATAAATCAAGAGGTGTATATATAGAGGAATGAATACATGTGTGTACTAGTCTAATGATTATTTTTATTAAGATGAATTTTCTACTTCCTCTCATAATTTTATGTTAGAGTATTTAAGTTTGATACCTTTTGTGTGTGTTTTTTATCTTCTTGTGTATTCATTTCCTCCCCTTCTTTCTTGCTATTTTATTGTTTACTCTGGGTGGTTTTTCCCGTAGAGTAGTTTTATCACCCATTTGATGTTTTCATGGCTTTAAAATCTTGTACCTTTATGTATTTTATGCATCTCATATTTTTCCCTCTTTCCAGTGAAATAGCCTGTGTACTTCTCTCCTTTCTCTATGAAGGTTTATCCTGCAAATGGTGATCTTGGGAGCCACCTACATGGTATCAAAGTAAATCATTTTGCAACCCTTCACTTGAGAGTTTTCATCAAAGAGTTTTGAGATCAATTATTTCTGTGTTATTCCGACATTTGAATTTTTTTCAAATTTCAAAATTGCCTATCTATATTTTTTTTTCCTGTTGCTAGCAAGTGGAGAGATTGATTTTGGAATTGTAGGTAGCAAAGCTTTCAAAGGGCCATTTTTTCCTTATAATCTGGCATTTGAATTTTTGAAGATGTGAATTTTTGTTTTTGAAGGGCACATATCCCATCTAGAGGCTACGGTTTTTCTTTTCTGGGCATTTCAAATTTGAGAACCCTCAAATCAGTGGCATTTGTTTGCATTTCAAGCCCGATTTTGTTGCATAGAGGTGCTAGAAACTTGAGGGTATCTATGTCCAGTATTGAAGGTGAAATTTTAGTTCTAGTGGCATGATTTATCTAGTTGAAGATTGAATTGATTAAGAAGGTGTGTTCCTCTGTTTGAGACATGTGTTTTCTACTTAAGAGAGAATGATTTCCCTATTGGAGGAAAATTTGCATCTAAAGAGGCTCATTTTTTGGAGAGGTGGTTGTAAGAAGCATTTTTTTTGCATTCTCTCGAGGCATTTCTTCATTGTTGGGCCAATTTGCATAGCAGGTCAGTGCTCAATTTGATGTTTGAGTAAACCTTTAAATCAAAAACTTTATATTTTATAAAGTTTCCCCTAAAATTTTAGGGTTTCACTTTTGAGCATCAGAAAAGGTGGGCCCATTTTGAATTGACTTTGAAGTTATTTTGGGATTTTAATCCCACATTAGTAGCATGTAATCTCTTTTTGATATTTAAATAGAATTGTAGTATGATTACTTGGTGTGAGCAAGACTCACATAGGCTTGTGGTGTGCTTTGAGAGGAGGCTTGAAAATTGGTTTGGTGTGAGATTTTGTTGCTACAAACAAACAACAAGGTGCATTAATTTTTGCTCATTTTTTTTCCAATTTGGAAAATTAACTTTTTTGCTTGAATTTTTTTGGAAAGTGGTGAAATTTAATTTCCAGAGGCTACTTTATTAGAATTTTTTTTCAGTTTTGTGTAATTTTTTCCTTTTTAGTGCAAACTTTGGTCATGGCTACTCTTGAATCCATTGAATTGTTAACTCCCCATAATCACCATACATGGAAGATGAAAATGTGTAGGTTGATTTAGTCTCAAGGTCTATGGTCCACATAGAGTAATATCCAACCCCCTCTTACCAAGGAACTTGAAATATTTTCCTATAGAAATAAGTGTGACCAAGCTATGGGTTTGATGAAATTGAATGTTTTTTATAGTCTCCTCTTTCATATTGATGAGTTGGATATACCCAAGGAGATATGGGATAAGTTACATAATGTGCCATTGAAAAATGGTCCCTTGCCATTTTAATGGTCTTTTAGGTCTTGTTTCATAATGTTGGAGCTATGTTGCTTTGATTTTATGATGTATCTTGGCTTGAACATGCTTATTTTGGTGCTAAAATTCAAAGAACAACATCTTGTGAAGGTGTTGTGAAGTGTTGTAAGACATTTCTACATTCTTCTAGACTCCATTTAATGCAATTCACCTAAAAATCACCTTTTCATTCATCAACAAGTCCTATTTTAAAGTTTTGTAAAGTCTTGTAACAAGATTTCATGCTTTTCTAAGCATATTTTTACTATTTGCACCTTTCTCAAGCTTTATTTTATCTCTTTATTCCCTCATATGCTTATATTAAGTGTATTTTTGGGTCATATCCTGACAAACAACATTAAATACAACTTTATTTGCGACACTTGGTTGTGGGTCCTAGGTGGGGCTCATTCGCCAAGGCTGGCGAATGAGTCCCCCTTGGCCCTAAATTCAAAAAAATTCAAAATTTCTTTCGGTATTTTACTCAAATTCACTTCATGTCGGCTTATGACGAGGTATGAATGGATAGTAAGGTACAATATTTGTATAAATATGTGATTTTAACCTCATTTTACATCTACTACCCATTCACCCATTCATTCAAACATTCATAATTCAAGTAATTTTCAAGCAATCAAGCATCTTGCATCATCAACTCAAGCACTTTCAAGCACTTTGGAGTAGATCAAGTATGTGGTAAGTTTTTAATACTTCATGTCATTCATTTATCATCTCATTTTTGTGTCATTCATTTCTATTGGGTTTGATTACCAAAGTGGGGTTTGACCAAGGAAAACCCCTATTCAATAACCCCCCAACATTTTTCCCCTTTGCATGTGTATTTGCAGCTTTGTTTTGCATATTTAACAGGTTTAAAGGTGTTGAAAAGTGGATTTCAAGTCAACTAGGCTCTCTAAATCAATTCATTATCTATTCAAGCAATTTGAGTGACTTTCAGCCCGTTTTCTACAAAATTGACCTCGATAACCATACACTCAGTCATTACCAGATCTGGAGTAGCAGTGTTGACCCTTGACTTTTTAGAAATCTTGGGGAGGAATGATTCACCACCCTTGGTGAATGAGTCCCACTTGAAATCTAGAAATTTTCTTTTTTCCAGAAATCAACTCTCGGCTGTCAAAAATCAGCTCTCGACACTTTTTCAACAATTAGAGGATTGATTTGCCACTCTTGGTGAATGAGTCCCACTGTGAAAAATTAGAAATTTTGATCAGCATTCCAGACATTCCAGAAAGCTCACACATCATCCAAGTGCACTTATATTTGATCGTGTACCTTATGTTTTTCATATTTCTTTCTATTTCTTCATATTTCATAGTTGTTTGCATATCACACCGTGTTTTCAAACATAGCATAAATTACATCTTTGCATTCATTTTAGATCATTTTAATTAGTCAATAGTACTTATATTAGTTCATTTACATAACATCATACTACATACATCCTTATTTGAATGTGCATAAGCATTTTGGTGAACCTAAATCTGTCTCTTTCTAGGTGAAAAATCTTAGGAAGAAAGCAACCATTCTAGGTTCCCAAAATCTCACACATAACTTGTTTGGTTAGGTCAGTGAGTTATGTGTCCTACAAGTGGAGGATGAATTAACTTCTCTTACCCCTGAATCCTTCTATTAATAGCTTTCTAGTGAAATTCAAATATTTAAGGTCACAATTAGTGGGATGTGGGAAGAGAAAAACTGACAAGGAGTCCATCTTTTTGATACTATCTATTTTGAGAGGTCCATTTATTTTGTTTTCTTCTACCTTGTACTCCAAATTTTTTTCTTTGGGTAGTGCATTCTAAATTTCTTCATTTGAGACTTTCCATGAATGGTTAACAAGGGAGCAAGCCAAACTTGTCCAGTTAGAGGGGGTCCCTACAAATCATGCATTGGTTGCACAAGAATCTAAGAGAAAGGGGAAGGAGAAATATAAAATTGATAGTCAAATGAGACTTCTAGCTCTTCAAAAGAGGAAAAGCCCAAGAAGGAGAAATTCAATTGTGTATATTGTAAAAAGAAAGGGCATGATGAGCATCATTATTATATGAAGAATATTGATGAACTCTCACACCTTCTTTAGAAAAATAATATCCCATTTCCCTCATCTATAACTCCTCCTTCTACAACCTCTGCATCTTCATCTTCATCATCATCCAACCCTACACAATTAGGGAATGTACGGTTTGCAAGTGGTAAAGGAGATAAACACTACATGAGTAAAGGACATGCACTGGTGACTTCTCTAGCATATTCTGGTCATGATAGATGGTTTTTAGATTTCAGAGCATCTCACCACATGGATTCTAGTCCCTATCCTTTTTGAGTCTTCATTTCGATGACACTTCCAAAATTTTGTTGGGAGATAATAAGCTTTTGGATGTTGTGCGGGTAGGAAATGTTGAGATGGGTGATGGTTGTTTTAGGGATGTATTGTGTATATAGGAGTTGCACACAAATCCTCTATCCATCTATTAGATCACCCATGGTGAGGTACTGAAGACTATGGAATTCAATGAAAATTATATTTTTATTAGAGAGGATGATATTGGAAAAGTTATTGCAACTGGTATTGTTGATCACAAGTCTTGTATGTATACCTTCTTTCAATTTGTTGATGATGATGACTATGTTTTGAGTCACACTCCTCTCATTAGTGTTGCCATCAATTCTTAAAAAAATATTGGTCGTCTGAACTTTGGAGTTCTTTAGAATCATGTTGATACATCTCCTATTGCTTCAAAGGTTGATCCTTCAGCACAATAGGATATTTTTGATCCCTCAAATCTTTTTTCATTGGATGAGTATTTGGCAGGTATCTCATATTTGTTTGTGGAGTCTCATCTTGCAGATTTGGGAGATATACCTGAGGGGATTTCTCTCCTCTTTGATGACAGTTTCAACATGGAAGTTGATACATCTGGATTGTCTTTGGAGGTTGACATTATTGAGCCTTCACTCTCATTTTATTTTTCACATTTCTTGGTTGCTTTTGGGTATGTGTAGGATCATCATGGAAAAAATAGGCCCTTAAGTGGCAAAAAATTAAGAAAAATTAGAGTTAGGAAACTTGACGTAAAATTTTGAATAAGTTATCTATATTATTTCAAAAATATGTAAGAATAGAATCTAGAGAAAATTGAAAGTAGTTTCCAAACTACTAGGTTTTTTTTTAAAAAATCTATTTGGTGAAAATTTAAAATTTCAATGCAGAGTACTTAAATTTCAGGGAAAAAATAAGAAGTAGGTTTTTGTCTAACCACCCTAACAAAAATAAAATGATAATATTTTTTTATAATATTTTAGATACAAGTAGAGGACTCATGTCCTGATGTGATGCATATTTTTTTGTAATTTTTTGAAGTAACTAATTAATTATAATTTTTTTATTACAACCTTTAAAAAATATAAAACTTGTATGTCTAACCACCTTAACTTGGTCAAAACTTCATAACATTCATTTTTTTTTAATCCTATAGTATGAAAATTATGGAATGTGACACATGTTTCAGATTCAAAAAATGTGAGATCGTTTGAAAGCTATGGATGTTTTTCAATGAGCCTGTCAATCAGGACTTTAGTCATAATTCAAATAGAAAATGAATAATAATTATTTATTAAATTCAAAGTAAAGCATAATTTATATTGGTGGAAAGTTGAGAATCTCCTTTAAAAACCCTTTTCATTTCATCAATTTTGGGTTAAAAAAAAGGCCATTAGCCACATACCCTACACATACCCATCATATCGCCACCTTTTGGCCCATCATGATCTTGCGCATACCCTTTTTATCATGATTATGTGGTGGATTATTCTGTTTGGATATTTCCTTCCTCTTTTCAGTTGGACAAGGAGTGGCTTCTTCATCACCTAGTGGACTTGTTTCTTCCTAAGGGGAGAGGAGTTGCTTGTAGGCATTGGATCATCTTTTGTATTTAGGCATACTTCATTAGCATTGGAGCTTCTTCATTATGGGGGGATATGACATCTCATTTTTTAGTTCCTATGGGGGGATCACTGATTGTATATACATGATGTATGTAGTCCTTGGGTGGTGCAATTGAGTCCTCCCATCCATGCATCTTGTTTTTTTTTCCTTTTCTCTCTTTTAGAGAGGGTTTTTTCCCACAAGGTTTTTCTCCTTTTTTCGGTTGTGAGAGATTGCATTATAAATGGGTACCTAACATGGTTGTGTAGTCGGGACCCATGTTGCATTTTTTTTCTATTTTCCATCTTCATTCTCCCTAAGTTTTCACTTAAGGGGGGGTGTTAGTGTATTTAAGTTTAACTTAGGGTAATTACTCTGGGTGGTTTTTCCCGTAGAGTGGTTTTCTCATCCGTTTTATATTTTCATGACTTTAAAAGCCTGTACCATTATGTATTTTATGTATCTCTTATTTTTTTGTTTTTTTGGTGATATATTCTATGTGCTTCTCTCATTTTTCTATGAAGGTTTATCCTACAAATGGTGATCTTGGGCACCACCTACATTTTACATAATCTTGCCAATCATTTATATCAATATTTTGTAGAATAAAGCCATGGATACAAGAAATAATAAAATCCAAACCTATTGGAAAGATTGTAAAAAATGAAATACAAAAGGCTCTAGATGATTTTGATGACTATCTAGATAATTTCTCTTTTATATCCATATATCCATTTATTACAAATAAACTCATTTTGTACTAAATATTTTGATATTCTTGAATAATTATGTTTCTCAATAAAAATCCAAGAAATACTAGAAGAGAAAGTTGAAGAAAAATCTTGGATATTGTTGATACAACCAAGGTCAAGCTTGTTTTGTCTTCCTTACCATATCCCAATCTAGAACTGAAACTAGAACACTTTGTAGCCCTTTTAAGTGGAAAAGTTTCTTATAATATTTTAGTTCTTATAAATGTAAAACATTATGATGCTCAAATTAACACTAGTGCATCATTGTGTTTCTACAAACTTCCCATCATCAACGATTGGGAACAACTCGTAGAAAAACATGTTTATATAAATGTTATTGTTTAAATAAATATATTTGTTTTATGATAAGTGTAAACATCAATAAAAATTCATAATAGAAGGAAAAAGTTTTACATATGACTTTTCCATGCATCAAATGCCAGTAGGCATTCTATTAGGAGGTAATTTTATTGACAAATATGTACTATATAGGTACAAAAAAAAAAGAATCATGTTTACTGTAATGCCCTTCCCAAAATTTAACTAATAAAACACAACAATTTATCTAAATTTAAGAAAGAATAATAGATTAACAATTGAAAGATAAGCTACTTACATTTAATTAAAAAACAACTCTTAATGGTATAGATATGATAAAAAAAAATGATGAAACCTTTCCCTTTACAACTATACAAAGGATTAATCTACCAATTAGATATTTTCAATAACATCCCATTAATTAAATTTATGAGAGATAAACTAAAGAAACAATAATACTAACAAAAAATGTGCTTGAGATATCAACAAAATACCAACACCACTAAGAAATTATTATTTATAACAATTCGATTTATACTATACAAGTCAAATAATTGTGTATAGAACAATATCTCTCTATCTATCTATATATATATATATATTCCAAGACTAATCTATGCAACAGAAAAGTATCCAACCACTATGAGAATCCAAGCTTCAAAACTATTAGCTAAATTAAAAGAACTTTTCAAGAACACATGTTTTGAAGACCCACAAAAGTTTTGGGAAAAATA